>BNST01000465.1:102500-310925 GCA_019650275.1 Xylocarpus granatum | reverse complement strand
AAAGAGATATGACCTTGAAGTTTATGCAACCTTTTTGTCACTTCCATATGTTTTCAATAAATTTTGCTTGTGAATAGGCTGAATGTGCTTTTTGAGGAATATGAAAGTATCATATGAAATGCAGTTTAAGTATATTGTATCTAGATCATATGTATTTACCAGCGAGAGAGTAGTATTAGCTGGATCTGAGGAAGAAGATTTATGCTTAATGTGTGATCTCACATCGCCAAAATGTTTTGCTGTGGATTCCTAACATATTGAACTTGACGAGGGTATGGGCATATGTTTGCCTTGTTGGCAGGGCGTATGAATGATATTTCTTAATATTTCTTGCCAGACACCTACTTGCATCACAATGAAAGCACGTGCCAGCTGTGGCACCTAGAAAGTTGAGGAAGCAGCCACACTTTTGGGTTTTAATCATAGGTTTAGCCAGAGAAAATCAGGTGTGCTTTGAGGGAAATGAGAAATAAGGAAAAATGAGAAATAAGTCATCCAAGGAAGAACACACGAGTGTTTTTAATCAGTTGAAGTAGCATAGAAAATAGCAGTTACCTACAAAGGAATCTTATGTATTTTGCTGGAAGATTATATGGATCATTAGAGAAGTGAAGTGGTGGAGATACCTGCAGAGGAAGCACAACAGTTAAGAAAGTTTAAGATGGTATGAAAATGAAAGATGAGATAATCCTAAGGCCTAGAGTAGAGTATAGGGACAGAAGTGCCCTTTGAGCCGTCCAAATTGGATATTATTGTCCTTCACAATATTCTGCTTGCCAATTTTTCTCCTTCGGCTGTCTTTTCTGGTTTTATTCATTCGCGGTCTGGGTTTCCTTTCCCAGCTTTCCCCACTATGAAACTTTATGATGTTAGTATTTGTGGTTAAAGTCCAATACCCGATCTTCTTCCCCAGTGTTAGTATGCACCTTGGTGTTGCAGCTGAAAGTATTTGGAACGTTACTTAAGGTTATGTGCCTAGTGGTTTCCATTATTTGATACGATCTATTTTTTCTTATGAATGACTAGGTTGCGTTGTGCATTGCAGAATGCTTTTTATATCATGAAACTGTTACGGCAATTGTTTAAGTTTTGTCATAGAAAATGATCGAATAATAACTTTATGTAATTCAATAGACGATTTGAACAGACCTCCAAATATCCTATGATGTGAAATTTTGTGATAAAATTGGGTTAAACATTTTAAAATCATTTTTTGATTCAAAATGATTATTTCCTGTGTACCCAAATCTGAGTTTATTTTTCTCCCTTTCATACTTGGGAGTATTACTTTGTACATATTCGTACACCAATTTTACTTATTTCGGTAGTAGTTTTGCACATGGTACGCATCTCATGTTCTTAAATTAATAGATTTAATGTGAGATATCTGATAATGATTATATATATATAATTATATATATATATATATATTTATCCATATCAATCAGTTTGTAATGAATAAAATTGTATAAATTATGCTCATATTTATTGTGTAATTGGAACATAAATGCAACTGTGATTAGTTTCTTAATGTGGATTTATTCATTGAAGTTGGTATTGGCAACATTAAGGGGTAAAAAAAAATCTTGGAGACACAGCTAAGTGGTTTTGTATTTCTCATATAACTTTCATTAAAACTGAGTCTTCAAGAACTTGTACATGACTGGTGATTATTATTATATTATGCATGGTTTTCTGGTGGCGTCGCGGTTTACTTGTCTACGAGTGCTCCAACGGCATCTCCCATCGTAGGATTGACAGTAATATCCTTAAATTTAGGTATTAATTTTTCTTGGCGAAGAAAAGATAAAAATTATGAGAAAATTACGAATTTACATGGTATGAGTTTGTAACATCCTTAATTTAGGTGTCATTTTAATACCCTAGTGCATATATTTTATTATATTTTACTAATTATTTGAGTAAAAAAATATAGAAAAGAAACTTTGGAAATGTGTTGAGAAAAAATTTAGCGAAAATGAGTTTAAATAGTGATAAAAGATAAAATTATTATTTAAAAAAAATGATAGATAAAATTAGAGAATAATGAGTTAAAAGTTGTATAATAGAGATTATTAGAGGAAAAGATAATAACTCTAAAAATGTAAATTTGCTATTTTATCGAAAAAGGGTAATTTGGTCGAAAAGGGAAAAATTATTAAATTGCTGAGGGTTGGAAGGATTCCACTAAAATTTAAGCATTCTAAAATTCTAAAATATTATAAATATGATTTAGGAGAAAGTAGAATTGAATTTAGACGTGAATTCCCTTAGAAAATACAAAAAATGACTAAAATGACCAATTTTTAAATAGGGGTGAAGTGGTCATTTCATAAGGAATCAAATGAAAAAAGTAGGGAGTTAAATGAAATCAAAAATCTTAAATTTATTGAAAAATATAAGGTTATTGTGGTAAATTCAAATAGACATATTAGGAATTCATTAAAAAGATGAAGGGCAAAATGAAAAATTTGTCCATTAATATATACAGGCAAATGCTAAAAACTTCTGCAATTTTCTTTTTCTTCTGTGGGCAGAAGCTTGACCTTTTCTCTCTCTTAAGGGTTTCTTCCTTTTCCAAACAAAAAATTATATATAAAAAAAATAAGTATTATCTCAAATTAATCCTTAAAGGAAAAAATACTTTACGTCAAGAACTCTTCAATTTGAGGTGAATATTTCATCCATTCATGATGTTTCAAAATTTGATATGTAGTTTATGATACTTTCACGGTGATAATACATGAAAGAGAAAAAATAATTGGTGATTGTAATAAAAAATTGAAGAATTTATAACGAAAGAAGTAAAATTATATAATATTTAAATTTGTAAAAATTAGAATTTATGAAATTATTAATTTTATATGAAATTGAATATGTATTTATATGATGGTATGTGTAGAAATATAAGAGAAAAAATGTGTTAACATTATTATGAAAATTTTGGCCATAATGGTGCATATTCAATTATTAGGTTTTGATTAATAATTAAATGTATATTTGTTCAATAAGATGTGTAACAATGTAGAAATTAGCAGAAAATGGATGAAAAATATATGAACATGAAAATTTAACTCTAATTTTTACAAATTTAAATATTATACAATTTTATCTTTTTCTTACATAAAATTTTAATTTTTTATTACAATTACCAATTTTTTCTTCTCTTTCACCTATTATGACTATGTAAGAATCATAAGCTACATATCAAATTTTAAAATATCATGAATTAATGAAATATTTATCTCAAACTGAAGTGTTGTTGATATAGAACATTTTTTCCTTAAGAATCAATTTGAGATAATACCTATTTTGTATTATTTTTGGTTTGGAAAAGGAAGAAACCCTAAGAGAGAGGGTACCAAGTTTCTGCCCAGGGAAAAAGAAGAAAATTACAGAAAATTCTAGCCCTTGGCCTTTATATATTAATGGGCAAATTTCTCTTTTTTCCTTAACTTTTTCAATGAATTCCTAGTGTGTACTTTTGAATTTGCTACAATAACCCTGTATTTTCCAACAAATTCAAGATTTTGCCCTTTGATTCTTTATGAAATGATCATTTTGCTTGTATTGAACAAAATGGTCATTTAGTATTTTTTTTTATCTTTTTCAAAAGAATTCACATCCAAATTCAATTCCACTTTTTCTTATATTCTATTTATAACATTTCTAAAATTTTAGAATGCTCAAATTCTAGTGGAGTCTTTCTGACTCTTGGCAATTTGACAATTTTGTCTTTTTCAGCACAAATGCTATTTTTTTTTGGCAAATTGGCATAATTTACATTTCTAAGATTATTCAACCTATCTTTTTCTTTAATAATCTCTATTATACAACTTTTAACTCATTATTTTTTAATTTTGTCCATCATTATTTTTTTCAAAATGATGATTTTATCTTTTATTATCATTTGGACCCGTTTTTGTCAAAATTTCCCTCAACATGTTTCCAAAGCTTCTCTTCTATATTTCTCTACTCAAATAATCAATAAAAATACCATAAAAATATAATAAACATGTGCTATGATATTTTAATGATGCCTGAATTTAAGTATATTACAAACTCGCACCACGTGAGTTTACAATTTTCTCATAACTTTTATCTTTTCTTCAGATTAATGCCTAAATTTGAGGATGTTATACTAGGTTAGTAGTCAAAGGATTCACCTAAAAAGGCATCCTCATTTCTCACAAAAAGGCATTCAAACATGAGCATTTTCTTCAAAAATGCATAAAATTATAACAAATTGCTTTAAAAGCCTGTCCAATTTGATTAAAAATGTTGTAAGATCCCTTAAATTGTTAAAATTTACACAGAAAAGTTTGACAAAATACTTTAGAACTTCACTGTTAAATGCAACCAAACAATGAGCTGCATTGAAGCATCTCTATTTTTGCCAAAAAAAAGTATTAATGTTCTTGAAAACATAGCCATTTCTCACAAATAGGCATTAATATGTATTCAACTATCACTGTTTTGTTCAAAAATGCATAAAATTGCTACAAATTGCACTAAAATATGTCGGATTTGATCGAAAATATTGTAAGATGCATTAAATCGTTCACCAAAAGTGTGACAAAATAGTTTAGAACTTCACTATTGAATGCAAAAATGAGAAATGAAATGCATTGACGCATCTTTGTCCAAAAATGTCATAACCTACTTGATAACATCGCCATTTCTCATCAACAACATTAAAATGCCTTCAAATATCACCATTTTCTTCAAAATTGTATAAAATTGCTACAAATTTCTTTGAAAGCTGTGCAATTTGGTTGAAAATGTTGTAAGATGCATTAAAGCATCATCACAATATTCATCGAAAGTGTAACAAAATGCTTTAGAATGTCACCGTTTAAAGCAAAAAAGCTATGAAGTTCCTTGATGCATCTTTGTTTCCCCTAAAAATGAGATAGCATGCTTGAAAACATTGCCATTTCTCACTAACAGGCATTAGAATAAAATGCGTTCAAATATCACAGCTTGTTAAATGCATAAAACCTACACCATTATGAAAATTGTGGCCATAATGGTGTTTAATTGTTAAAAAGCTTATGGATGATGGAAATAATAGTCATCATGCATAATATTATGTGTAATGACTTAAAAATATAAATTTAGTTGAAGAATGAAAAAAAATGTGGCGGAATCTAAGTGGTGAAATTTGGTCATCATGTGTATGTATGATGAATTATATAATATTATGAGTTGATGTATAAATATATGCTATGTCATGAGTAAGTAAGTATGATACATCACATTATCAACATACAATGTTAAGTGAGGTATTCTGAAATATCTTTATAATCTTGTATCTTTTAATGATATATATATATATATATATATATATTATGTATATATATATGTACATGGATTTGTATCCATAGAGTAAGTTTATTGCATGTTATGGAATTGTATAAATTGAGTAAATGAATGGTATGAAATATTAGAATAATAAATTTTTTAATATTATAGAGTTATAATATGGTATTCATTAATACGAAAAAATATTGAATAGAGTGGAATGTTAGAACAATGAATTTTCTAACATTCCATAGATATGATATGGTTAATATGAATATGAAAAAAAAATTGTTCTATATGATAAGATGATGGGTCTTTAATGGAAATGTGTAGCTTCCCTTTAAATGCTTTATTTAAAAAGTTTTACGACTAAGATGGAATAAATGATTTAATATTTTGCATATTTATTATGCATTTATGGTATGACTATATTTAACTTATATGGCATATGTATTGTCATGATTGACAATGATTGATGATGATAGCATGCATTATTTGTGAAAATGCATGGTTTTGAATAAATAAAGAATTGTGTATTGATAATAATAGTTACAAAAGAAGAAAATGTATAATTGAGGCTAACTATAGATCAATAAAATAGAATTTACACAATTCAAACAGAATAAATTTTGGGTATGTAGTATGAGGATTATGTCAGAATTGTGGCCACGATTCATAGTTACTTTAGTTTTGACCGATCCAAAATAAATAGAAAATGGAATAAAGAAAAGAAATTGAATGGAAATTTTAGGCTTTTGATGACAATTTGCATTTGCAAATGCATAACAAAATGCAAATCATTATGATGTATCTAGGCATATATTTAAGTTTAATGATGAAAAAATTGGCAGAGAGAGTAAACCGCTATTTCTTAGCGGAAAATATTTTTAATTTAAATATTATATTATCTTATTAAACAATGTAATTTACTCACGTTTTATTATTATGTCCATTTTTTAGGTAAGGATAAAGCGATGGTAATACTGAGCAATGCATCTGAGGTATAATTTTTTGAAAGGGGCAAACTTTTATAAAACTTGATTTGTTGATATAAAATATTATTGTTTGTAGATATCTACTTTAATAAAGGCCAAAATAATACATAGTATTATATTTTAAAATAATATATGTTTATAAATATCTTGAAAACGTATGTACAATTGTTATGAAGTTGGTCAAGTAGTAGTATGAAATCAATGATTTGGGAGTGTAAATCTTTTTTCTTGTAGGTAGTATATGTGCAATTATATAATAAAAATCTTACAACAAAATTTTTAAAAATAATATTCATTTGGTTGGTTACTGTTTATGAGATCAATTTTTCTATAACATAAATTAGGATAACAAATAAAATCTTGTTTTTTTAAAAGGCATGCAATATGATTTTATTGAAAAAAAAATAATTTTAATCTTTACTCATTTTATTTTCTATAATTGAATACTATAAGAATAAGAAAAGAAAGATGTTAGAGTACCTTACCATACTTGGTGGTAAGAAGGGTCCTCGTTAAAGGATGATGTAAGTAAGACTAAATTAAATATTTTATTTTAAATATGTACATTGTTAGATATACTAATTATTATATTATTGTTGGTCAACACATTAATGCGTATCTAGATTTAATTGTGGAATCAACACTGCAAGCAACCTATAGTTATCTCATAACAGTGGACATTGACTAATACATATGCACATGTAAGTATTTATAATTTTATTTAATGATTAATTAATCAACATTAGTTTTAATTATTTACTTAAAACAATATTTTAGAAGCTTATTCTAATGAGATGTGACAAAGATTGCAACAAGACGAGATATCCATGGACACTCTCTCATAGAGTCAGGAAGTCATTTGGTATATGATGGGTGATATACTGCCGTCTGGAGACATAGTATAGGGCTCGAAGACTTGGTATAACGAAGATTTCATCTACATTCTAGTTAATGTTGATAGGAGACATTTGATTATAGCGATGGTAAATTTTCTTAAGAGGTTGATAGTTATATGTGATTCATTAATCGAGTCAACCTAAAATGACTTCATGGTATCCCATGTACAAAGCATATTTGAGCTCCTTCTATCTCTATTGTGAGACTGGATTTTATTCATGTAAGTCAAAGTTTCACGATGATGGGTCCCTGTTTCCTACCACTAGGGTCCCATAGCAAGATTCATGCTGATATGATTGTGGTATATTTATTTGTAAATATGTAGAGTATTTAGGGCTTTAGAGAGCTTTAGATTTTGGACCATCTGATGCATGATGATTGTGGAAGAAGATGACTTTTAGTTTATGGTGTTTGTAGCTCTTTTAGCTTACACATTAACATTTTTGTATATGTATTTATTTACATCTTTTAAAAATTTCATAATAAATTTATTTTAACTCCAAATTCAATTATACCAACTCTAAATTAACAAGTTTACATCAATACTTCAAGCACTAGAAAAATAAATTATGGCAAAATGACTTATTTATCCTTAACATAAATTGACAAAATGGCATCATAATCTAACAAAATATTGACAGGTAATTAAAATGCATGTAATAATAAATTAACAAGTGCATTCAAAATTTATTGAACAAATTATTGAAGTATGATACATGTAATAATTGATACAAACATTGTCTTATGTTGGGTAAAGAGACAGAATTTTAACAAGTTTATCTATAATGACTATACTGACGACACAGGAAACTCTTTTATGTAACGTCTTCTCTAAAAAAGTTCTCCTTTGAACCCACCATCGTCTTGACACAAGTTGTTAGATAGTAGTAAAAGAATGGTATCTCACACATCAAACCTAAGCAAAGGTTAAGATATTGAAAACGCACATGCTTACACGCTACGAGTGCATAAGCAAAGGGTAATTGGTATAAATCAAATTTTCTTCTCGTACATCTCTTACCATTCACGTCAACAATCGCATCTTTATTTCTATTCTTCAGTGATACTCAAATCGATTAACAGGCCAAGCTGTCATATTTCTAGATACTTGGTCTTTTTTCAATTTTACTCTTAGCCCACTTTGTCAATTCAATTTCCACCTCAGTCGTTTCATTTATCCTTATATAAAACTACGTTTATAGTAAATTCTTAAGAAACTCTTTCAATGATGTGATGGGAAGCGTTCACGCATGTCATATTATCACATTAATACATTGAGCAATGTTGGTAATCATAATATTATATCTCCTACTAGTAAAGTATGGTCGAGCCCATTGATGACAACTTCTTCTTCTAGATGTTTTGCTACTTTAGGATTAATTCATCTCTATTCTGACATTTGATCGTTGAAGTCCTTAATACAATATACCTTATTAGTAGCAAAAAGAATTTCATAAATTTATCCATTTTTGATTTTTTTATCCCACTAAACTTCAGAAGAACATTACCCAAAACATGATAAGCACAAAGTCCATATGTTTCCTTGGGAAAGATAGTGCATATTACCTTTTTTATACTTGCATGGTGATCAAAAACAAAAGTTAAGTTTTGTACCTCTCCGCTAACACGGCAGAGCTGCTGCATAAACCATTGCCATAAATCATTATTTTCATTATCTTTAATCCCAAAAGCTAACGAAAAAATTTAGTCATTACTGTTCTTATAGGCTGCTATCAAAAATATTTCACAATATTTTTCTTATAAAAAAAATCTCATCAACAACAATTCCTAGCCTAATTGTAGCATGAAACCCTTTAATACAAGCACCAAGTACCATAAAAAGAATACTTAAAATGATGATCTTCGTTGCTCTCGATATGAGTGATAGCTTCATCATTGGTAGATTGTAATACATAACAATGTTTCAGCAACAAGCTGTCAGATTTTGCAAGATTTCCACAAATTAAGGCGAGTACAGCTTCCTTCGCATGCTAAGCCTTACATATGATACTAATACACCATACTCGTGGATGTTAGACTGAATGTTTTTCACCGTGTACAATTAGCTACAAAGACAAATTTCTTTTTTATCAACTCACTAATTAGCTTAAAAGTAGTCTGTCGATGTCCATCTGCTAATTGATATGAGAAAAAATATGTATATTATCTATCTATTTCACTTGAAAATATGTATTCTCCTAAAGCAATGTCGTTCAAACTTGCCATTTACACCTTTCATCAACATATTTGGCCTCAAAATAGTTAGTTGCAGACCAAAAAATCTTTAATTAAAAATTTTGTTTCATTGCGAACAAATTGAAATTTCTACAGACTTTATCTTTGCTCTCATAAAGTTTTTCAACAATTATTTCGCCATTTGTAGAAGTAGAGAACTTATCTAGTAAGAGTGAAAATGGTAGCAAGATTAGAGGCAATTTCTATAATGAATCATGACATGATAGACTAGCTATTTCACATGCTTTTGCTACAAAATGGGACATATAAACATTGAGGGACACGCAACAACTGTAGCAATGGATCAACTGCTTCTGTTGCAATAGGAGAAATTTGACAACTAAGAGACAAGCTGAAGCCAGGAGTTGAATGACCATGGAAAATTTCATGTTCTGAATATTTAGGGACATTGCTTATACTGACTTTTTGGGATAACTCATTCAATTTTGTATCTTAATCACCCTCAACATCGTCTTAAATAATCATCCTATGGATCATTATTATATCAAATTAGAGAGCGTGATACATTAACATTAGTAACATGAAGCTTAAAACTAACTTGATTATTACTAATTGATGAAACAAATGGATTTGTACACTCGGTTTATATTTGTGAAATGGGCAGGTCTACATGACTAAGTATCTATGTTGTGGAAGCAATTTCTATAGGCTCAAAACTAAGAAACAACAATGTGAATCACCCAAAAATTGATATTTGGCTGTTAACTCCAACAAAGAAGGTAACCTCTCTATCATTTGCTACTTCACATGGGCCTGAATTAAATGATGTTGAAGGAAGAGAATGTCTATATATTACTCTTAATTTTATTCTAAACTCGTCTAAATTTACTTTGAATAAAGAATACAACTCATCAATTAGTTTCTGATACTTGATATTATAGTCAACAGTTAAATTGTATGTCTTACCGCCTTCGTAAATTTCATTGCTATTTGCCGATGTTTTCCTTGACTCTCCAAACACAATCATTAAGTAAATTGTTATCATTTGTGTAAAAAAAAATACATCATAAGTTTTGAATATCAAAACGATATCAATCTACTAAAATAACCCAAATATGGTATTTCCTATCAAAAGAAATTGTTTATCCTGGCAAAACTTGTTGAAATAGTAATTTGCTCGACAATTTTCATCGAAACAATCTAATTTTACTCGATAAAATTCATCAAGGTAGCGATTTGTCCCGATGACAATAATAGAGGATATTTTATCTCAATGAATTTTGCTTAGTGAAATTAGATCTCGACATTTTTTGTTGAAAAAATAAGAATCTCAAAAATTTTAATCAAGAACACGGGTAAATCTCGAGTTTTTTGTTGAGGATGATACAATCTTGACAACTGATTAAAAATTTTGATATTTTATTACAGAAATTATCAAGAGAGTTATTGTTTATGGTCTCTTTCGAAGATATTGTTATAGATACATAACAGAAATTTTGAACGATAGGCATATTAATATTCTTAAATTTTTTACACTACATTAAAGAATCAAACTTGGTTGTATAATGTAATATAGATTGAAAGCACAACCTACAAACGGGGCTGAAATTAAAATGATTTCAGATGATATGAAAAAAGTTACAGAGTGGTCCACACTTTTGATTTGTCACTTCTCCTTTCACGTCTTTGTCCTCGCACTTTCTTCATTTGCCAAGAGAACTCATCTTTTTGACTATTCCCTTACCTTTCGGTGGTAATACGACCATCTCATTTGTCAAATTGATTTCTTTTTTCAAGGTCACGACCTAAAGTTCGTTGCAGAGAAATATGCCTTGAACCCATTTGTAGTGCCTTGCTCGGATTGATTGAGTTTTTAAAGATTTTGCTAACCAATGAGAGCGCTGAAAATAATACAATTTCAGATAATATGAGAAAGATGACAGAATAGTCCACGCCTTAGGTTTTGTCTCCTCTCTTTTACCTCTTTATCCCCGCATTTTCTTGGTTTGTCAATTGAACTCTTCTTTTTTGACTGGTTCATCGCCTTTGGAGGATAAGTTTCCTAACCCATATGTCCAAACTGCTAGACTTGGGTCTTGCAAAGAACCCAAAATCCGACTCAAACATATTTGTTAATTGATTCTAATTTAAATAAGTTCTTCCATCCAATCCAGACATAAATTCCTCATTTTGGTAAGTCCTCATAAGTATATTTTTTAATTTAATTGATGGGTTGAATAGAAATTGCTACACAACAAATGCTACATGCATTGACTAGATTTTCTTCTTTCTCTTTGTTTTTGTCTTTTATTTTATTTATATTTTGGCCAAAGAACACACATTTGTGAGCATCACACATTAACATATATAAAAGGATGCGTTGTCCGACCTGCCATAAATTTTGACAGCAAAACTATTGTTTTCTGATAAAATTTTTATTAAATAAATAATGCGATACAATGTGCGGAGGCATTATAAGATATTATATAAAATCAAAATCCATGTTACATCGATGCATCGAGAAATATTCTAAACTAAAATACCATAAATAATCCTTCTGCCGACTGCCGTCATTGTTTCAGTTTCCGGTGTTCACTTGCTGTATACACTCAGTTTGCCAACTGGCTCTAATTAATAATTGTTCCAATTTCATAAACTCATAACTCATTATTAATAAAATTTCACAGCATACATGTTTATATTAAATTATACAAGACTTTCATAATTATGTTTAATTGTAAACGAACGAATATGCCTTGGTGAGTTGTAGCATTCTCATGGAGCTTTATTTCATTTCAGGACCCATTCTGGTCCTGGTATTATTCGTGATTCTTCACTATCCAGTACAAAAATTGAATGAGAGAAACGTACAGGGATGGTTTTCTAGTAAATGGAGAACAGAAACTCATTATTAGTTTATAGAAATATGCTTAATTCTTTTTTGTCCTGAATTGATATATTTCTTGTAATTATAAACTTTCTTTGGAATTTCCTATAGTCTGTTAAGTCATTACATAAACAAAGACAGACAACAATGTGTTAAAATCTTCAAGAGTGATGCTCCCAATGCCCATAATAACCCAAGAACAAGTAGGAGGCTGAATAATACTTGGCCAAGTAAAAGATTATGTCATTCAACTTCTCCACACGCACGCAAAAGTGACAGTTTTTTTTTGGTAAAATACACCCAGAAAAGCAATTCCAGCAACCATGATCCCATTGAAATGCAATCCATGTTTCAATAACTTCTACTTGCAACAAAATTATAAATTTTGTCAGGAGAGAAGAGCATAACAAAGAGATTTGTATAAAGATACTCACTTTGTATTCTAATGAAATATGATGCTTAGTTGCATAGTTAACTAGAACAACAAAATTGCTTTGTTCTCCGTAATATAATACAATCATGAGAGTGACTTTGCAGAAACAACTCCGAGAATAACTTCAGCATTTCTGAACTTTCACAGCTGCGTCTTCCAAGTCTTGTACTCAGGACGCCGAATAGAACAAGTCTTTCATTGTTTTTAACACCACCACGTGGCGATTTTCCATTAGAGCCGGCCTCTTTTTGCTTTAATAATATGCACCAATCTAACCTGATTCTTCACTTCTCTATTTTCATGGCAACAAATTCAACCTGAAAACTTCTCAAACCCATTTCAGGGGTGTAAGGATAGAAAGTTTTTACCTATTTTCCCCGAAATTGAGAGCAAAATGGATAGGCTTATAAGTCTGGAGCCGTCTAATATTGTTGCTGTCAGGATTCAACCAGGGCAGAAATGTTACGGCGAGCTCACTCTACGCAATGTTATGTACACGATGCCTGTTGCATTCAGGATTCAGCCGATGAATAAAACTCGCTATACACTGAAGCCGCAATCGGGAATCATATCGCCTCTCGCAACATTGACGGTTGAGATTGTATATCATCTTCCACCGGGGTCAAATCTTCCCGACTCTTTCCCTCACTGCGAAGATTCATTTCTTCTGCATAGCGTTGTTGTTCCTGGAGCAGCCAATAAAGATGCTACGTCGACTTCGGATTCAGTGCCGAGCGACTGGTTCACGACTAGGAAGAAGCAAGTGTTTATTGATAGCGGAATCAAGATCATGTTTGTTGGCTCGCCGGTTTTGGCTCAGCTAGTTGTGGACGGTTCGATGAATGAGATTAGAGAAGTTCTTGAACGCAGTGATCCGGCGTGGAATCCGTCTGATTCTGTTGATTCACAGGGACAAACTTTGCTTCATATAGCTATAGCTCAAAGCAGGCCTGATATTGTTCAACTGCTGCTTGAATTTCGGCCGGACGTTGAGTCTCCATGCCGGTCTGGCTGTAGTCCACTAGAGGCCGCGGCTGCTGCCGGTGAAACGCTGATTGTCGAGCTTTTATTAGCAAGAAAAGCTAACACAGAACGATCAGAAACGTCAACTTGGGGGCCAATTCATTTGGCCTTGGCTGGCGGCCATTTGGAAGTACTGAAGCTTCTGTTAGTCAAAGGAGCTGACGTTAATGCGCTAACAAAAGACGGCAGCACAGCTCTGCATCTCGCAGTTGAAGACAGAAGAAGAGATTGCACGCGTTTACTGTTAGCTAATGGTGCAAAACCTGATACTCGCAATACTAGAGACGGCGACACGCCGTTGCACCTTGCTGCCCGGTTAGGTGATGAGCAGATGGTGAAGATGTTATTGCAGAAGTGTGCCAACAAAAATATCCGCAACAGGAGTCGCAAAACCCCCTACGATGTCGCTGCTGAGTATGGCCACTCCCGTCTCTTCGACGCGTTAAAGCTCGGTGACAGTCTCTGTGTTGCGGCTCGGAAAGGAGAGGTGAGAACAATCCAAAGGCTGATAGAAACCGGCGCCGTAATCAGCGGGAAAGACCAACATGGATGGACTGCGCTGCACAGAGCTTCGTTTAAGGGAAAGATTGAAGCTGTAAGGGTGATGATTGATAAAGGAATAGACATTGACGCAAAAGACGAAGATGGTTACACAGCTTTGCATTGCGCAGTGGAATCCGGACACTCGGACGTTACAGAATTGTTGGTGAAGAAAGGAGCAGATGTCGAGGCAAGAACCGGTAAGGGAGTAACTCCATTACAGATTGCTGAATCTCTGCACTACGCAGGGATTTCCAGGATATTAATTCATGGCGGTGCAATGAGAGATGGAATTCAAAACATGAATAATGACAACATGGGTTCAGCTTCAATTGCATTTGGGAATGGAAAGATTGGAAGAGATCAGAGTAAAGGTATGAAGAAGAAACCGCCAAGGCCAAGAGTAATGCGTAGCAGCTTTGGCAGTTCTTTAGATCATATGAATCATTTTCTGCTTCTTCATTCACATAATTTAGAACAAAAATTGATTTGATTTTTTTTATGGGTTAAAAAATTGAGGGTGATTGGAGAAGGTGTAGATCGTTGACAATATATATACATACTATAAGGCGACGTATACATACTAGTTGTCATTTGTATATGCTCTTGAGCAAATTGCTCTGTCGGGTCTGCTGCTTTGTGGGATATATTGGAGGGGTATCAAGCAGTTCTAAAAATGTAACATAATGTTCAATAAAATTGTATTTAGCATTAATGGAAAGTCTAATGTTCATGGGATTTACAATCATTTTTGTGCTTTTGTGAATAAATTGGAAAGTCATATCTCAACGAATCAATGTAATTTAATTTTGCTGTGATGCAAGCAATAAACAAGAAGTAGTACAAACAAGAATACCAAATGTCTTATGGACATTAGAAACAAGGAAAGATATACTTGTAATATAAAGTTAAATTGGATCATATTTTTATTACGGAATTTGGAGTTGTTGATGCTATTTTTCACCTCTAGGTGTCAAGTCAATCTGTGATTTGCTTTCTTTAGATTCTAGCTTGCTCAGTTTTTTCATGATCACCTATTGCTTGATGCCTACAAAACAAATAATAATAATAATAATTAGGAAGGTTGATTTTCTAATAAAAGGTCTCCAATATTTAAGATACGTGGGCCATTTGAATGATCGAATTTTTGTGTACCAACAGGAATTATTCAAGATTATGACAAATTTCTTTTTCAATAGTGTTGCAATGAACTACGGTGGCAATGACAAATGCTTGCATGGTGAATGAAGAAAAAGAAAAGAAAAGAGAATATATGTTTTGATAATTAGCTAACTGACTAAATGTTTCTTCACTGTCAGGAAAGTTGCTATTTGACCCCCCATGTTGTATCACTTCAGACCACATTTATTATTGAAAATTTCATAACTTATATTTCTAAACAGGGTCTATTTAATATAATATATAAGTTGGTGCTGATTAATTCCCTAATTTTTTTTAAAATTATAATATTTTGTAATTAAATACCCATAAATTATTCAAAATACTATTTTAAATAAAATTTTAAAATAATTATTTTATTTTTATTTTTTTAAATAAGTAGTAAGATGAGGTTATTTGATCAAAAAGTAAGTTTAGATTATGCATCAAAATTGAGTTTTATGGTTGCAACAAAAATCTTAGTTACTATAAAACAAATGAGAAAATTTACTTAACATAATAATCCATGCAAAAATATACAATAATTAACTTCAAAAATTATCTATTAAAAACACAATACTATTTAAAAAAACCAATATAACATGACTATCGCATGATCTTTTTAGTATTAATTAATTTTTATTTTAAAAATACAATATATTTTGTCATCTTTGCTATCACTATTATTATTATTATCACAATCACCATCATGCGTGATGTTTCTCTTATTTTTAAAATATTATGTTCATGCATGCATATGAGTGTATTTTTCATTGCAACTATTGAATCATAATATAACAATAAATTTTGAAAAAATAAATAAAATAAAATCATTCTTATGTTGTACATGAAATTAGGCTCACTTATCACATTCATAAACTTTTATATTTTTCTCCATATACTGAGTAAATGCTAGCAATTAGTTGGTATAAGAGAATTTAGAAACAAGAGTTAAGGTATTAAGTATAAGATTTATGATGTAAACCTCAATTTGGATCTTCAATAGGAGACTTAGGGTTGAGAAAAGATGAAAAACTTGCACAATTTTGAAAGAGAATGGTATTATAGTTACAAGTACACTCTTGTAAGAGCATTAATCCTCAAGACTTCGTGAAATTAATTCCAGGCTTGGAGTAAGACTTCTTCAAGGCTCAAGCCCACTAAAATGCTTGGTTGGTAAGGGAGGAAGATAGATTCATATGGAACTCTTGTCAAGTCAGTAACATCATAAGAGATTCAACGGGTACAAGTAATTATAAGAATGAATTTAATAATGCGTGTGCGTGTGTGTTAATAAAAGGTCATTAACTCCAAAAGAAAGAAGATGGCGTAGCAATGTGTAACAATCAAAGGTAGGTGAGAAGAAGACTTGATCCTCCTTGTCGTCTTATCTAAGCTAAGTTAGCCAACACCACCACAACTTTCTCCCTCAATCTCAATTCTCTAAGGTGGGTTGGTAGATTTAGGTTGAATTTTTATATATTTTATTTTTTTCCAAGTCTTTACCTACTGACCATGTTGGCTATATTAGTCATATTCACTCACCAATCCCCAATGAACATATTAGATGGGTACGAAAGGAATATACTGAATTCTAGTTCATAATATTGTTTCATTTAGTGTTAAAATATCGTAGTCACTGCCTCTTGCATAAGACAAAAGTCGTCACACGACACGATTGATTGTTACCGTACCCACCCACCCTGGCTGTGATCCGTGGCACGTGTTCACTTGCAAAAAAGGATGCGCGTGGTTCATGGAGGTGGTAAGGGCGTGGATATGGCTGACGATGGGAGATGACTTGGCAGTGGCTTGACCACCGACAGCAGCACGATCATGCATGCCACTCTGCACGTTCTCGCCGCGGGGTGTCGTTTTCTCACTGGGCATTTGCGGTGTGCCAGTCGGCCTCTCCACCGACGGGCTCTCAGTAGAATGGTTTCATCCTGCCCCTCTGGAAATCTCAGATGATTAATTCATAATCTGACATTCAACATTACTGTGTTCTTACGCTTGAAGTTATTAATTGGCTAATGCTCTTCCACTGTCAATACCAATAATCAAGTACCCAACAACTTATAAACGGTGTCGCTGTGTTTAGATTTGAACCAAATCTACCTCAGCCTGTTGATTCAATCCATGGCATATTGATTGATTTCGGGTTCCAATGACAAATGACCAAATATAACAAATGAACTGCTAAAAGTATTTATTATGGGAAGGTAAAAGAGTCCCCCACATAAGCAAAGTAATAGACAACACCCTTTCTTCTTATTTTCTATTACAACATTAATGGTAACATGCATGGGCTGCGAAGCGCACACAATAAATTAACAAGCCTAGCCTGGCCTGGCATCGGATTTAAATAAAAAAGAAAAAGACTTCTTTAATCTTAATGCATTGCATTAAGCAAGCAAAAGACACAACAATATTTTATTCCTACGCTGGAACACAAAATCTCACTAGAAATAAGACCTCCGGGCAAGGGCGCTTGTGGGATTTCAACTAATTTATTAATAATTCTAAAATTACAGTTTTGGCCTTTTTGGTTGGTGCATTGCAATTTCATATACCTTCGTTGTTGGTAAAAATCCGAAAAGGTCCCGCTGAATATTGCTTCAGAATTCCGACCTTTTCATGTACCTGATACTTCATTCACACAAATCAAAATATCAAGAGATGTGAAGGCAACTGCAGCGGCACGCACACCGAGTAAATTCATACGCCCATGTCCCGTGACTTTGAGATTAAAAACAATAAATTACAGTTAGGCCGTTAAACATAAGCATAAAATTAGGATGCTTGCTTGGGCTTCTGTCATGAAGTCTCGTTGCTCTTCGTTGAATGGTGAATGAATTCGACAGCCTTTGCTGACTACCCACCAACCACTTGGAGTAGAAAACGTATAAATAAATTTTAAAAGAATTTCAGAGACAAAACGACGTTGTTTTACCATAATTTACAAACATAATGTCACAGTCATTCAAATTCAATCAGTAAAAAAATCTGAGGGGCAAGACAAATTTTAGGAGTGGCTGTCATCCTCGTCATGATCCACATCATCATTATATACATATATATATATTTATATTTCCTCAAGTAAAATCCTGGCCCCACGTCACCAACCCTCGCTCACCGGACAAACCCCTGTCTACGTGGCAGTCACTGATACTAACCAAAGGATACTTTCGTAATCTTGGTATAAATTATTTATTTTTAAATAAAAAATGATAAATACAGTAATAGTGCAACAACGTGGCCCCACCACCATCTTCAGCAACCGGCTTCCTTCCTCATTTCTTTTAAATTTTAGTACTATTAAGAAAATTAAACACAGAATAAAAAATTTATATCATTAATTTGTAAAGGATCATGTCATTAATTTAGTTACAATGCCTAACTCCGCGTTTGACGACGCAACCAAATAAAAATATAATCTGCAACAATTTCACGGCGTATTTACTGGTTATATCATTTCTATTTCTAAGACACACGGATCAAACAGCCTTACACCAACCACATCTCCACGGAAGATAAGCGCACGTGCGAACAACAACTGCCCTGACCATCATAAATTTGTTTTTTGAAATAAACAAATAAAATAAAAAACAATTTCCATTTCCCATTTCAGATCTACAAGTTGCTACCAATTCATTTTTGGCCGCTATAAATAGCCCCCGGACACATCCCAATTTCCGCCGTTCTCTCCTCTCTTAACTCATCTTTCAGGCTCTATTTCCCGGGACTCAAGTCTTATTTCTCTTCGGTTCTTTGTCCGTTTGGTACGGTTCTTCTTATATCTTCATTTATTTTAATCACGTTACCAGTCAAACCTAATCTCGGCTTATTAACATGGGTTTCTGCAACTCAATCTTAGATCTAGTAAATGATTTTGTAAATTCTCACTAAAAAATCACTCACTTCTGCTAAAAATTATATAAAATTTTAACTTGATTTGATTTTCCGACATCTGTAATCCACTTTTGAGTGATTGTTAGTTCGTCCAGTGATAGATCTAGTGTTTGGCTCTCGTGATTTGGCTAGATCCGATATCGATTCCGTTAGATCTGTGCGTTACTTCATTACTAAAAGCTTATTTTTTTTAAAAAAAAATTGAACTGAACTTGGATTACTTCGTTTAGCTACTTTCGAATCTGCTTTCGGATTCTTCTTTTTTTATATCTATTCGTGGACTCCTTAATTTTGCGAATCTGTTTTCGGATTCTTAGCTTTTCGAATCTGAATCATTTTAATCTACAAACTGTCAGCATAGGGAGACCAGAATTAATTTCAATGCGTGATTTATTGATTTAAAGAAAATGACTTGATTTTTCATGATCATTGATTTGATTGTAGAAAAATGGCGTCTCACATTGTTGGATACCCACGCATGGGCCCCAAGAGAGAGCTCAAATTCGCATTGGAGTCTTTCTGGGATGGAAAGAGCAGCGCCGAAGATTTGGAGAAGGTGGCGGCTGATCTCAGATCGTCCATCTGGAAACAGATGTCCGAGGCCGGGATCAAGTACATTCCCAGCAACACGTTCTCTTATTACGACCAGGTGCTTGACACCACAGCAATGCTCGGTGCTGTTCCACCAAGGTACAACTGGAAGGGTGGTGAGATTGGATTCGACATTTACTTCTCCATGGCCAGGGGAAACGCAGCCGTGCCCGCCATGGAAATGACAAAGTGGTTCGACACAAACTAGTAAGTAACAACTAAAAGGTTCAGAGTGGCAGTGAAGTTATTTATAATATTGTTATGGTGTAATCGTTTTGCACTGATATGTTTTGTTTATGTTGATGCAGCCATTTCATTGTTCCTGAA
Source organism: Xylocarpus granatum (assembly GCA_019650275.1). Classification (NCBI taxonomy): domain Eukaryota; kingdom Viridiplantae; phylum Streptophyta; class Magnoliopsida; order Sapindales; family Meliaceae; genus Xylocarpus; species Xylocarpus granatum. The sequence goes on along the minus strand of BNST01000465.1, from coordinate 290,662 downwards.
CTGGGTCCAGAGGTTAACTTCTCCTATGCTTCTCACAAGGCAGTGACTGAGTACAAGGAGGCTAAGGCAGTATGTTTTTATTCCTTTCTATTTATACTGCACTTTATCTTGTCAGTTATGTAAGGTTTTAGACATAACTTTCATGTTCTGCTCTGGATCACAACTAGAAAGAATTTGTAAAATGTCAAATGTTGGAAAATTTTGTACAGAAGTTTTGCAGTGGGTAATTTCAAATAACTTCGAAGAATTTCATGTGCCACCTTGAAGTTTTATGATATTTACATCTGTGGCTTAAAAATGTGAAAGAATTTAATATAGATCCTTGAAATGATTTGATATTTACATATTAAATTTAAACTTTGATCAGGGACGTGAAATGTTGCATGAATGGTATTATTTTTTTGGACGAGATATGGTTTTCAGTGCATTTTTACTTTTGTTGCTAAAGTATTGATACATATGCTTTGCAGTATTCAACACATAAGGGACCGCAAGATATTCCTTAGAATTTTCATCCTACATTTTTTAAACCGATGAACTTTCTCTTAACTTTCTATCAATTTGTTCAAGTTTGTGAGATCTCTTTATCACCTGTCTTATGCTGCAGCTTGGAGTTGATACTATTCCGGTGATTATTGGCCCTGTGTCGTACTTGTTGCTGTCCAAGCCTACCAAAGGTGTTGAGAAGACTTTTTCTCTGCTTGACCTACTTCCTAAAATCCTTCCTATCTACAAGTAAGAAAGTGTAATTTGTTTAGAGATTTTTAAATCTATGTTGGTTATATATATGTATACATTTTGTGACTTCTCTAATTTGCATGGCATTGATAAAAAATCTGTAGGAAAGTTATTTCTGAGCTTAAAGCTGCTGGTGCTTCCTGGATTCAGTTTGATGAACCGTTGCTTGTGATGGACCTTGAGTCTCACAAATTGCAAAAATTTACTGAGGCTTATTCTGATCTAGAATCAACTCTCTTTGGCTTGAATGTACTCGTTGAGACCTACTTTGCTGATATTCCTGCTGAGGCATTTAAGACCCTCACTGCTTTGAAGGGTGTCACTGCTTATGGATTTGATTTGGTCCGTGGAACTAAGACCCTTGAATTGATCAAGGCTGGGTTCCCTGCTGGCAAGTACCTTTTTGCTGGTGTGGTTGATGGAAGGAACATTTGGGCCAATAATCTTGCTGCTTCTCTCAGCATTCTGCTGGAGCTAGAGAGTGTTGTAGGCAAAGGTGTATATCTTTTGTTTGCATTTTCCTTTACATGGTTATAGATATTCTTTATTTAATTATGGGAGTTGACACACACACTCACGCATATTACTTTTCTGTGCAGACAAACTTGTGGTCTCTACCTCCTGCTCCCTTCTCCATACAGCTGTTGATCTGATTAATGAGACTAAGCTGGACAATGAAATCAAGTCATGGCTTGCATTTGCTGCCCAGAAAGTCCTTGAAGTCAATGCATTGGCCAATGCTTTGGCTGGTCAAAAGGATGAGGTATCCTTCTATCCTAAAATATTAACTACTGATAAAGTGAAAAGAACTTGGGCTTTGGCTGGTCACAAGCTGTTGCCGGCCAGTCTACACCAAATAAAGAACCTGTGTTTGTGCTAAAATTAGAATTTAATTGAAATTGGAAAATTGATGGCATAAAAAGATTTGTTGTTCTGAATGTGAACATTTAGCTGGGGGATAATAACAGATAATCCTTATTGGCTTTGTTTTCAGGAATTCTTCTCTGCCAATGCTGCAGCTCAAGCTTCAAGAAAGTCCTCTCCAAGGGTGACCAATGAGGCAGTTCAAAAAGCTGTAAGTGCTATGATTGATTCATTTTCCATTTTTATGCTTTTAAAGTGGCTGCCCCATGATATTTCCTTTTCACCCACAATGATTCACTTTTCTTGCTTTGTCAGGCTGCTGCTTTGAAGGGCTCAGACCACCGACGTGCAGAAAATGTTAGTGCTAGATTGGATGCTCAACAGAAGAAGCTTAACCTTCCAATCCTCCCAACCACCACAATTGGGTCCTTCCCACAAACCATTGAACTCAGGAGAGTCCGCCGGGAGTTCAAGGCTAACAGGTGAGTCTATCTGTGGATTTTCCTTATTCTATCTATGTTTGGAATTATTTTGACTATGTGTGAATTGTGCCCTAATCTTTTGACCTTTTGATCTTTTTAGGATCTCTGAGGAGGACTATGTTACAGCCATCAGGAAGGAAATCAGCGAAGTTGTCAAACTCCAGGAAGAGCTTGATATTGATGTCCTGGTTCATGGAGAGCCTGAGGTGAGTTATTTTTTGCTCTATGGAAGAAAAGCAATGTCTCCTGGTTTTGAATTACTAAGAATTTTATATGTTTAAATTTTGCATTTCTACTCGCGTAGAGAATATGTTGTACCTCATATTTTGAATTGGGCCAATTATTTTTGCAGAGGAATGATATGGTTGAGTACTTTGGAGAGCAATTGTCAGGTTTTGCCTTCACTGCCAATGGATGGGTGCAATCCTATGGGTCTCGCTGTGTGAAGCCGCCGATCATCTATGGTGATGTGAGTCGCCCCAAGGCAATGACTGTCTTCTGGTCCTCCATGGCTCAAAGCATGACTTCTCGCCCAATGAAGGGAATGCTTACTGGCCCTGTCACCATCCTCAACTGGTCCTTCGTGAGAAATGACCAGCCCAGGTATAGAAAATGAAAACTAGTTGACCATTGATTAACCTTTTTGACATGGCAGTTTTTGGAACATAAATCTCTGCAAATTTTGCAGACACGAAACCTGCTACCAGATTGCCTTGGCCATCAAGGACGAAGTGGAGGATCTTGAGAGGGCAGGCATAAATGTTATCCAAATTGACGAGGCTGCCTTGAGAGAAGGATTGCCTCTAAGGAAGTCTGAGCATGCTTTCTACTTGAACTGGGCTGTCCACTCCTTCAGGATCACCAACGTTGGTGTCCAGGAGACTACCCAGGTTGGTTTAACATTTGTTTTCGTACTTTTGATGTCTCTAATTTAGTCATTGATTTTGTATCTAATCTAATTCTTTCATTAATTGACAGATCCACACCCACATGTGCTACTCCAACTTCAATGACATTATTCACTCCATCATTGACATGGATGCTGATGTGATTACCATTGAGAACTCTCGATCTGATGAGAAGCTCCTGTCAGTCTTCCGTGAAGGAGTTAAGTATGGTGCAGGAATTGGCCCTGGTGTCTATGACATCCACTCTCCTAGAATACCATCAACGGAAGAGATTGCTGACAGAATCAACAAGATGCTTGCTGTCCTTGAAACCAACATCTTGTGGGTCAACCCTGACTGTGGTCTCAAGACTCGTAAGTATGCCGAGGTGAAGCCAGCTCTCTCAAACATGGTCGCTGCTGCTAAGCTCCTCCGTACCCAGCTTGCTAGCGTCAAGTGAGCAGCTCCAGAGATGAGAGGGATACCCCTCCTCCCTATTGATTCTTACGCAAACCAAAGAAAAGAAAATTCCCTTATTATTGTTCCAATAACTGGTTCCCGTTGAAAATTTTCACTTGGCATAATATGCATGCCCTTTTGAGGCAATTGGATTTTCCATTTTTGCGCTTGGCTTTCTTTCTTATTTTCATTAATATTTTACCTTAGGGGGACGTGTCTTGAAAGGCTCCAAATTGCTTAGTGTATCTCAGTGGATGGAATGAATTTACGAGTTTGTGCATTATTGATGCCTTTACTCTCTGCTTTCCTTCTTCCCTTAATTGCACTGTCTAGAAGCCAATTTTTGTTTTTGAGAATAAGAAAATCCATTCAACAAAAGAAATTAGTATTTTCTCATGCAATTCATCCCCCAGCTTTCTCAGTGCCATTCAATCATCCATACTTTTCCTTTTGACCGCTTTTCCTTTGTTATTCCATCTTTACTAAACAAAATCGCTGACCTCTCTCACTTCCATTTCAGCACTAGTTCAGTGAACGCGAAAATCTTTGGTAGTATTTCTCTTATTGTAATTTGTATCTCCACTGTTTCAGAACCAGTGTGTCAACAATAATGGGTTATATGGATGTATATAAAATTGATCAAAGAGGATGTATTAGGGTTTGATTAATTTTTTTGTTATTTGATATGTATAATAATGGCATTTGATATGTATAATGATGAAATTATAAAAATAAAACTAGTTTGATTTTTTTTACTAAAACCTTTATTTTAGCCCTTATTCTTTTAACAATTTTATTTGAATCCTAGTATACTTATCATACTACCCATGCTATCTTAGGATAATATTTTTGTTGTCCTTTAAATTTATCTCCAACTTTATTCCTTAAATTATTTTGTCTTTGGTGAATATAAATGATCATTTTTGTCTTTTTTTTATCCTTTCGAAAGGAATTTACATTCAAATAAACTTTACTTTCTATGTATTAATCACAATATTTTAAAGATTTTTAGACGGTTGGATTCCAATATGACCATATCTGCTCTTGATAAACTGACAACTTCGCTCTTTTTTGATAAAAATGCATGACAATTTTGCTCTTTTTTGGTAAAAATATGATTCTTATTATTTAAAGGTTATTCAACCACTCCTTTTCTCTAATAATCTCTATCATACAATTTTTAATTCATTAGTTTCAAATTCGGATCATCATCAATTTCTTATAATGATAAATTTGCCCTTTATCACTATTTGGACCATATTTCACCAAAATTTTTCCCTAACATGTTTCCAAGCTTTTCTTCTATATTTCTTTACTTAAATAATTAATAAAAATAATAAAAAAAGATACTCCAATGATACTTGAGGATGTTACAATGTACATGTGCAAATGGTAAATTGTTGGCAAAAATACACAACACACGTTTGCAAGTGGTAGTTGTGTAGTGAATATCAACAACCTTGCACTTTTGTGCATGGTAAATGGTACAATTTAAATTTTTATTTACAACTCACATATTGCAAGTGCTGTATAACAGTTTTAACTACTTGCTTCTTTATCATTAACCACTTGTTGCAATTGTAAATACAACAATTTTTTCACAACTCCTTAATATATTATTGGCTAGGTGCAAGTGGATGATTTACATCTATCACATGCAACCCAAGTAGTCTAATTACTCTTTTGTTGTAGTATATATTAGACAATGTTGATATTTATGCTTAACTAGAAAACTTATTTTTAGATGTATGTTGCAAATAAAAGACGAGAAGAAGAATTGAGGGAATAAAGTTTTATTTAGAAAATAATTCTTCTAAGTTAGGAAGTTATATTTATTTCAGTTTTTGTAAAAAAATTAAAAAAACTAGGTTAAGTTTGTGCTATGTATATATGTAGCTTATTTATAGTATGTAGTAGCCAAGAAAGAACTTCAAAAGCATTAAAGTGTTGCATATTTTTGTTTCCTTGGTTTCTTTATTTTCAAGTTGTTTGCATGTTGTTCTTGTGATCCAAAGGGAAGAACAACTTGATAGATATTATTAGTTCATAATATTGGATTTCACAAACTTAGAGAGAAAGGGTTCTCTTAAGTGTTATCAAGACATTTTTTTAAGAATTTAGGTCATAAAATATATTAGTTAGGCTATTTAAAGTAGATAAAAAGTCAAAAAAATTGTGTCGAACCAAAAGAAAAAAAAAGGTCCAAAAAACTCCTTTTAAGTTGGAAAGTTAAATCCACCAAACTAGTTAAATTTGATTAAATGTAACATCTAATGAAAAAAGACATTTTGTCATTGTGAAAATATTTTATGCGATGAAATTATGTGCACCCTGAAAATTATTCTATTTACTTATTTATACAATTCATTTAATATTTAAAATTTTTATTTTTATTTTTTTACACAATTTAAATTTCACATCTAGTCCAATTAAAATTGTACCCGAATAAAATTAACACTCAAATTATTTATTTTAGAATAGCAGATGCAAAAGAAGTTTCTTCCACCAATACATCCATGGCCATATAGTCATTACTATTTAATTGCAGAAATTTGAAATCATGGCCTACAACAAATACAAACTCTTTCAAGGAATTTAAAATTTTAGAAATAAGAAAATATTATTTTTTTACATAATTTCTATCTATTTAAAATTATATCCTTAACATATATGAATATATCTATAAAATTTATGTCTTGACTATACTCTTTGTAAATCTATATATACTGTCTTTTAATTTGTATAATTATTGATATAATACTATAAATACAACTTATTATTTTATATAATATTTTTTTAACAGTGACTCAACTAATTAATTAAAGCAGTAATTAATTACAATAAGTGCAATTTATTAATTTATACAATATTTTTATTTCTCCAACGGTGGCTTAAGTAATTTATTAATTAAGTACAGTAAATGCAACTCGTTAGCTTAAACAATATTTTATATTATCACCTGAATATTCTTAATAAATCGGCTTTAATCAATTTGTATTGTATAGAATCTAGTCAAGTAGGCAAAGCAGCCATATTAAAAGGTTATCAATTTTCATCGACGGAATTTGATGTAGGAAGAGTCTATAATCCTATAAGTTGTTAGAAGATTTCAGCCGAAAACATTAATTAAATGTAACAATCACAACGGCAGCATTGTTGCATAAATACATCAACTCCATTACCAAATCATGAAACAGAAACTTATTTGCTCCTTGGTATTCGTCCGTTTCCTGAAATCATGAGTTCATTCCATAACCGAGTTCATCAATTAAACGAAGAAGAGGATTTCATGCGGGCGATGCAACTGGTCACTGACTCAGTACTTCCCATGACCATGAAAGCTGCAATCGAGCTAGGTTTGCTCGAAATCATGGCGAAAGCTGGCTCGTCTCCTCTCTCTTCTGCAGATATTGCCTCTCAGCTGTCCACCAACAACCAGGATGCTCCGGTGGTGCTAGATCGAATACTTCGTCTTCTTTCTAGTCACTCTATACTCACGTGTACTCTTGTTACCAGCAAAGAAGGAAATGTCCAAAGATTGTATGGTCTAACACCAGTTGGCAAATTTTTCGTTCAAAATGAAGATGGAGTTTCCCTTGCTTCCTTTTTGCTTTTGACGCAGGATAAAGTCTCTATTGACCCTTGGTTTGTTCTTTTTCTCCTAAATTTCCTTTTATTAAATTCCAAATTATTTTCTCAAAATAAATTTCAATTTGTAATGATTGTGGCAAATGTGTTTATTTACCATTAGGTACCACTTAAAGGAGGCCGTGTTGGAGGGAGGATTTCCATTTGTGAAGGCGCATAATGGTATGGAAGGATTTGAGTATGCTGCAAGTGATGCTAGACTGCAAAATCTCTTCATGAAGGAAAACTGACATGTTTTATTTATAGGAAAATCTTCCACACCATTACCCAATCAGAATCCAGTTTCTTGCTGACTCACTTGCCATCTCAATGCTTGTTTAATTTATTCCAAATTCATTTTCCAAAATCGGCTTTCCTTCCGCGCACGTGCACCAATTGTATGTGCTTTTGGTTTTCGCATGAAGAAGTCATATTGACTTCTTCTTCGTCTGCACCTCTTCATGCACCAATCAACAGTATATAACCTCTTACTTTTATATTATGATTATATATAGTATGTACTATCTCTTAAATCTTATGAAAATTTAATTCTCTTATTTATATTATATTTTATTATTGTACTTTAATGGTTGGCAACACAACTTTAATTATGAAAGGCTAAATCTTTTATACACATAACAATTATTTTGAATTTTATTTGTAGCTATGGTTAAAAATGCAAAACATCCTAACAAATGGTATTAGAGCTCCTAGTTGTTATAGGCTTTCAAAGATATAATACCCAAGTGCGTGGCACTATTCACACACATATGATATGTGCACATGCAATCCATGCAAGGTGAATAAGATTAGTAGGGTTTGGGTGCCGAAGTAAGTGGCTTTAAAACTATCATTAGTGCAATGTGCTCCCTGTTATTTAGTTAAAGTTTGTTATCGTTGAACTATTTAAAGTTCAGATGTAATAGAAGTAGGGGGGAATAAGAAAGAAAAAGTTTTCTTGTTCTTAATTTCTTCTCCTTTCTTAGTTCTAACTTAGTTCCACAAATTCAACTTATCAATTGATATCAGAGTCAGGTTCCAACAATGGAGACTAGGGGGAAAGCCCATCAATCCAACGCCGAGTTTAGAAGTGAAGTCCAAGAAATCTTGAGCCGACATGAGTCTATCTTGCAGACAGTGTTCAATGAAATCCAATCCCTGCGTGCTTCCCAAACAAACTCATACCCTTGCTGCCGAAATCAACCCCTTTGCACCAGCAGAGTCCTCCCGAACCATAACCCACGCAGCCATCGCCAATCCTTCCCACTCACTTGACAAACATCCCCAACTTAAATTAACCTTTCCTAACTTTCATGGAGAAGACCCAACTGGGTGGATCTACAAGGCTGAGCAATTTTTTGAATTCCAAAAGGTGGAACCAGAACAGCAAGTGCAGCTAGCTTCCTTTCACTTGGAAGGCATTGCCCTACAATGGCATCGATGGATTACCAAATTTCGAGGGCCACTTACATGGGCAGAATTCACCAAGGCACTCCTTCTGTCGATTCGGACCAACAGATTACGAAGACCCTTCAGAAGCGTTAACGAGGTTGAAACAAATAACCTCAATGGCAACCTATCAAGAATCATTTGAAAAGATATCACATCAAGTCGACAACCTTCCTGAGCAATTCCTTGTTGGGTGTTTCATAGCGGGATTGCGAGATGACATTCGATTGGATGTAAAGGTGAAACAACCAGAGAACCTTACCCGAAGCCATAGGAATCGCCCGTTTGATCGAAGAACGAAATAATCTACAATGGAAGACCAGTAGCGGCGGCACCTATAAAACCTCCAGTACACCACCGTACCAGCGAGTTCAACCAACAGCCGGCATTCTTGGTCCTTTCCCAAATCAGAGGCCAAATCCAATTCCACCAGTTCGCCAAATTTCTGCGTAGGAGGCTAAAGAGCGTCGCGAGCAGGGGCTCTGTTTCTACTATGATGAAAAATACGTGCCCTGGACATCGTTGCCAACGGCCGCAACTCTTTATGATAGAAGACTGCTTCGCGTAAGAAAAAGAAGAAGAAGGCCCGTAGGCAATGAACAAGAATCCGTTAAGTCACTGCTCTGAAATCTCTTTTCACGCTATGTCAGGAACCAATCATCTTCAAACCCTTCGCATGGCTGGAAAAATTAAAAATCAGAAGGTTACGGTGCTCATCGATGGCTGGTAGTATGCACAACTTTATCGACCAAACAACTGTCAAGAGGCTAGCTTTGCCCGTAGTGCGTGATCGGTCCTTTCAGGTGATGGTAGGAAATTGTGAAAAAATTGAGTGTGTTGGCCGGTGTCAGAACCTTATGTTGAATATCCAAGGTCATTCCATTGAAGCTGATTTTTATGTCTTGCCAATTGTCGCCAGTCCAGTAGTCTTGGGAGTACAGTGGCTGGAAACGTTAGGTCCAGTCGAAACTGATTATCGTAAACTCACCTTATCCTTCGCTCAGAAGGGACGACAACATCTATTACAGGGATTGCGTCGAACTCACCTCGAGCCTTTGGATGACAGTGAACTTCAACAATTAACAGGGGTGGGATTTTATCTACAGTTATTAACCTTAAGGAGACACGGATTCTTCTACTCAACTTTTCAACAAAAATACCAATCGTTCAGAGCTCGATCGTCTGACTTGAAGGGGTTCCAGAAGTTTTCAGAAAACCAGCAAGCTTCCCACCTACCCGACAACATGACCATAAAATTCTCTTGAAGAATGATCAGGATCCAATCAGTGTACGTCTATACCGATACCCTCAGTACCAAAAGGCTGAAATTGAAAAGATGGTGAGGGAATATTTAGATTGTGGAATAATTCGAACCAGCACCAGCCCCTCATCACCAGTTTTATTAGTAAAGAAAACGAACCTGGAACCTGGAGAGTTCTGTGTAGATTATCGAGCCCTTAACAGCATCACCATCAAAGATAAGTATCCCATTCCAATTATTGATGAGCTCTTGGATGAATTATATGGAGCCCAATTCTTTTCAAAAATTGACCTCCGTTCAGGCTACCATCAGATCAGAGTAAAAGAGGAAGACATCCACAAAACTGCTTTTCGCACACATGAAGGACACTACGAGTTTGTAGTGATGCCCTTTGGATTAACAAATGCTCCCGCAACCTTTCAGAGTCTTATGAATGACCTCTTTCGACCTCTCTCTACGTAAGTGGGTCCTTGTATTTTTTGATGACATTTTAGTTTATAGCCGGACATGGGAGGAGCACCTACAACATCTCAAAACTGTGTTAGAGATTTTATCCGCCAATCAGACTTACTGCAAAACTCTCTAAGTGTCAGTTTGGCACCACTCGGGTAGAATATTTGGGGCATTCATGATCAGTCTGGTGGATCCAAGTAAATTCAATCAGTGCAAACATGGCCTACTCCAAAGAACGTCTAGAGGAGTGTGAGCTTTCCTGGGACTGGCTGGATATTATCGAAAGTTTATCAGAGAGTTTGGAACCATAGCAGCGCCATCACCCAGCTAACTTCCAAGGTCGGATTCATTGGAATGAAAGGCAGAACAAGCCTTTCATGAATTAAAAAAAGCCCTCACAACAGCACCGGTCTTATGCCTTCCGGACTTCACCAAACAGTTCATTGTTGAGTGTGACGCCTGTGGTACTGGCATTGGAGCCATCTTGGCACAAGAAGGCCGACCAATAGCATTTTTTAGTGAGGCTTTAAAAGGGTCGGCACTTTCATTGTCCATCTATGACAAAGAAATACTAGCCATTGTCACAGCCATTAGAAGAGTGGCAACCATACCTTCTTGGGCGACCTTTATGATTCTGAACGGATCAATGGAGCTGAACTACCTCTCTCGAGCAAAGAATTTCCACACCAACACAGCTATGGTAGTTGCCAAAAATTTTAGGTTATGACTACATCATTGAGTATAAAAAGGGGTTGAAAATAAGGGAGCAGACTCACTCTCACTGCATCGCGAGTTTGAATTCCACGCCATCTCCTTGCCTAGTCTCAGATTGGTGGACTGTCCATTCAACAAGAGGTCAAGTCAAACTCTTTTCTATTTAGAGATGAATCTAATCGAGGTATAAATCTCCTCAATTATATTTGTCAGAGAGTACATGGTGTTTGGTTCAAAAAAGGAAGTATGTGAGTCCTAACTCATCACTAATTGCCGTTCATATTAAAAGACAATCATCTTCACCAATTGTGGCCATTTCGAGTATCAAAAAACACTCAGCAGGATTCAAACTATTTTTCTTTGCCCTAGTATGTGGTTTGCATGCAGTAATTAATCAAAGAATGTGTGTGACACTTGTCAGTGATGTAAGGTAGATACCCTCCAACCTGCAGGGCTCCTACAACCATTGCGTATACCAGATACTATTTGGGCTGACATCTCCATGGACTTTATTGAAGGCCTGCCATCTTCTCAAGGATATTCTGTCATCATGGTGGTGGTAGATCGTTTGTCGAAATACGCTCACTTTGTACCTATAAAACATCCATTCACATCATTATCGATAGCGAAAGTTTTCCTTAATCACATTGTGAAACTGCATGGAGTACCCAAGTCCATCATCTCTGACCGAGATAAGGTTTTTATGAGTGCCTTTTGGAAATCCTTGATTAACATGCAGGGAACCTCACTCCACATGAGTACAAGTTATCATCCACAAACGGACGGCCAGACGAAAGTCGTTAATCGGACTCTCGAATAGTATCTCCGATGTTTTACCTATGATCAGCCAAGAAAATGGTGGAATGGCTTGTTTGGGCGGAATATAGTTACAATACGGCGGTCCATTCGGCTACCCGGTTATCTTCTTTTGAAGTGGTTTATGGCATGCCTCCTCCCAACTTGCTGACCTATGTTTCGGGAACCTCCAAGGTACATGCGGTGGATGAATTCTTAAGGAGTCGAGATGCGACTCTTAAAAACTTACGGTATCATATAAAAATGGCCCAAAATCGGATGAAGGTACAAGTTGATCAACATTGGCGTGGAACTGACTTGTTGAGTGGTAGGTGATTATGTTATGTTGAAATTACAACCCTATCGCCAACAATCGGCCTAATTTCGCAGCTCTCTCAAGCTGTCACCAAGGTATTTTGCGACCCTATAAAATTCTAGCTAGAATTGGTCCTGTCGCTTATGCATCTAGAGCTTGCCCTAAAGGGATCAGAGATACATAATGTTTTCCATGTCATGTTTGTTAAAGAAGTATTGGGCACTTCAGTTTCTCTATAGATGCTGTCGTTTTACCCACCAGTTGCGGAGGACTCTATTTTACAGCTACAACCAGAAGCCATTATTGACAGGCGCACCATTTGTCTAGGTTAGTACAGACCAAAGAAAGAAATTCTGTGTGCAATGGCTGGAGCTCCACCGGGAAGATGCCACATGAGAAAATACACGCGATTCCAACGAACGTACCCAACCTTTGTCCTTGAGGACAAGGACACTTTCAGGGGGATGGGATGATATGTCCACATGCAATCCATGCAAGGTGGATAAAGTTAGTGGGGTTTGGGTGCCGAAGTAAGTGGCTTAAAACTACCGTTAGAGGCTTAAAACTACTGTTAGTCGCAATGTGCTCCCTGTTATTTAGTTAAATTTTGTATCGTTAAACTATTTAAAAGTTTAGATGTAATAGAAGGAGGGGAATAAGAAAGAAAAATGTTTTCTTTTCTTAATTTCATCTCCTTTCTTCCTCATTTCTTAGTTCTAGCTTAGTTCCACAAATTTAACTTATCAACATATGAAATAGTGGGGGCTAATTCAAGTAGTTAGGTCTATGGTGGTGAAGGTTGAAATTTAAAAGTTCAACAAGAGTAATTTTTCATTATGGAAGATGAAGATGAAGGCAATTCTGAGAAAAGACAAGTACTTAGTAGCTATTGAAGATATATCGGCAAATATCACAGATGATAAATGGAATGAAACAAATAAGCATGCAATGGCTGATCTACACTTGGGATTAGTTGATGAGGTATTATCAAGTGTGGAAGAAAAGAATACGACAAGTGAGATATGAGATCTTCTTACAAAGCTGTATGAGGCAAAATCACTTCACAAGGTGTTGTTTTCTGATAGTCAGAGTATCTTACATATCACAAAGATTCTAGCTTTTCATTCTTGAACAAAGCACATAGGTGTTCAATTTCATTATGTACAAGAAGTAGTGAAGGATAGAAGTGTAGACGTGCAGAAGATATACACTAGAGATAATCTGACGGATGTCTTCGCTAAGCCAGTTAATATTGACAAGTTTGAATGGTGTCGATTCTCTTATGACCTGGCAAAAACGTAAGCAGTATGGAATAACAAAGTGGAAAGAATGGTGTGGAGATATGATTAATTCTCAGTCAAGTCTCCAAATGGGATAATGTTACTGATTGGGGCATGAAGAGGTGAAGAAGAATTAGTCAATTTAACTTCTTCATGCCAAAACCAAAAGCAATAAAATTGGTGCATGTGGGCGGAAGGAAAATCGACTTTGGAGAATGAATTTGGAATAAATTAAACAAGCATTGAGATGGCAAGTGAGGATGCAAGAAATTGAATTCTGATTTGGTGATAGTGTGAAATATTTTCCTATAAATAGATGTGTTTCTTGCTTCAGTTTCCATTCTACTATTCAATTTCAATTCTTCTCCTCTTCGTAATTTCTCAATTTCTTTTAGGAGTATTATTGAAACACTGTTTGAGTGTATTCTCTAAAATATTTAAGACAGTTGTAATATATTTTTAGAATGAATTATTTTACTTGGCCCATAATTTTTATTTCAATTAATTTAGAAGTTTTTCACATAAATTTTGTTTTATTTATTTTTTTATCTTCTATTATTATTATTATTATTATTATTATTATTATTATTATTATTATTATCATTGTATGGTAGATTATCGCCCTATATAAATAAAAAATTAAACTTTTTAATTTTATTATTATAATTATATAATAAGTATTACCTTTTAAATATTGTGAAAGGCTAAACCTTTCGTTTATATGTATTTTATCATTGTACTTGTATGGGTTGACAATGTTATCTTCGTTATGGAAGGTTAAGTCTCCTATACACATAATAATTATTTTAAATTCTAGTAATTACTACATTTAAAAATTCAAAACATACTAATATTGTATACAAATAAGCAAGCAATCTTTTAACTTGTAATCCCCGTAGCAGAAGAAGTAATTGACTTATCTCGAGAAAACCGAATAAGAATTATGTAGCTTTGTGTATCAATGCAAAATTAGTAAAAGCAGGCAGAGCAAGCGAGAAATTACCTCACAACATGACTGTGACTAAGGTAGACCACGGCTTTCAAAAAACTGCTCATTTATTTTTTTGTAGAACTCCATCACCCAATAGCAACAGGCACGACATATGACTTTGAGAGCTGAGAATCCAGCACCTTTTGCCAGGGCCTCGAACTCTTCCTTAGTCCATAGCCAGTGACATTTGCAAATAAAAGACAAGAAGAAGAATTGAGGGAATAAAGTTTTATTTAGAAAATGATTCTTCTTAGTTAGAAAGTTATATTTATTTTAGTTTTTGGTAAAAAATTAGATAAAACTAGGTTAGGTTTTTGCTATGTATATATGTAACTTATTTATAGTATGTAGTAGCCAAGAAAGAACTTCAAAAGCAATGAAGTGTTGCATATTTTTGTTACCTTGATTTCTTAATTTTCAAGTTGTTTGCATGTTGTTCTTGTGATCCAAAGGGAAGAACAACTTGATAGATATTATTAGTTCATAATATTGGATTTCATAAACTTAGGGAAGGGTTCTTTTAAGTGTTATCAAGATATTTTTTTAAGAATTTAGGTCATAAAATATATTATTAGGCTATTTAAAGTGGATAAAAAGCAAAAAAATTGTATTGAACCAAAAGAAAAAAAAAGAGTCCAAAAAAACTCCTTTGAGTTAAAAAGTTATATTCACCAAATTAGTTAAATTTGATTAAATATAATATCTAATAGAAAAAGGCACTCTGTCATTATGAAGATATTTTATGTGATGAAATTATTTACACCCTAAAAATTATTGTATTTACTATTACATAATTTACTTAATATTTAAAATTTTTATTTTTTTATACAATTTAAATTTCACATCTAGTCCAATTAAAATTGTAACTGATTAAGTTTAACACTCAAATTATTTTATTCTAGAATAGCAGTTGCAAAAGAAGTTTCTTCCACCAATACATCCATGGCCATATAGTCATTACTATTTAATTGCATAAATTTGAAATCATGGCTTACAACAACTACAAACTCTTTCAAGGAAGTTAAAAATAGAAATAAGAAAATATTATTTTTTTTACGTAATTTCTATCTCTTTAAAATTATATCCTTAACATATATGAATGTATCTATAAAATTTATGTCTTGACTATACTCCTTGTAAATCTATATATACTGTCTTTTAATTTGTATAATTATTGGTATAATACTATAACATACAACTTATTATTTTATATAATATTTTTTAACAGTGACTCAACTAATTAATTAAAGCAGTAATTAATTACAATAAGTGTAATTTTTTAATTTATACAATATTTTTATTTCTCCAACGGTGGCTTAAGTAATTTATTAATTAAGTACAGTAAATGCAGCTCATTAGCTAAACAATATTTTTATATTATCACCTGAATATTCTTAATAAATCGGCTTTAATCAATTTGTATTGTATAGAATCTAGTCAAGTAGGCAAAGCAGCCATATTAAAAGGTTATCAATTTTCATCGACGGAATTTGATGTAGGAAGAGTCTATAATCCTATAAGTTGTTAGAAGATTTCAGCCGAAAACATTAATTAAATGTAACAATCACAACGGCAGCATTGTTGCATAAATACATCAACTCCATTACCAAATCATGAAACAGAAACTTATTTGCTCCTTGGTATTCGTCCGTTTCCTGAAATCATGAGTTCATTCCATAACCGAGTTCATCAATTAAACGAAGAAGAGGATTTCATGCGGGCGATGCAACTGGTCACTGACTCAGTACTTCCCATGACCATGAAAGCTGCAATCGAGCTAGGTTTGCTCGAAATCATGGCGAAAGCTGGCTCGTCTCCTCTCTCTTCTGCAGATATTGCCTCTCAGCTGTCCACCAACAACCAGGATGCTCCGGTGGTGCTAGATCGAATACTTCGTCTTCTTTCTAGTCACTCTATACTCACGTGTACTCTTGTTACCAGCAAAGAAGGAAATGTCCAAAGATTGTATGGTCTAACACCAGTTGGCAAATTTTTCGTTCAAAATGAAGATGGAGTTTCCCTTGCTTCCTTTTTGCTTTTGACGCAGGATAAAGTCTCTATTGACCCTTGGTTTGTTCTTTTTCTCCTAAATTTCCTTTTATTAAATTCCAAATTATTTTCTCAAAATAAATTTCAATTTGTAATGATTGTGGCAAATGTGTTTATTTACCATTAGGTACCACTTAAAGGAGGCCGTGTTGGAGGGAGGATTTCCATTTGTGAAGGCGCATAATGGTATGGAAGGATTTGAGTATGCTGCAAGTGATGCTAGACTGCAAAATCTCTTCAACGAGTCCATGTACAATCACACGGCTATAGTCATGAAGAGAATTCTTGAAATCTACAAGGGATTTGAAGGGTTACAAGAGCTGGTGGATGTTGGCGGTGGTTTAGGCGCAAATCTAAGCTTAATAATCTCTAAACACCCACAAATCAGGGGCATTAACTTTGACTTGGCTCGTGTTATTGAAGATGCAGCCTCCTTCCCGGGTAATTACGTAAACAAATGAAGTTTTAGACAGAAATTATTTTAGTGTACTGTACTTAAATGGATTAATGCGAATTTTAATATTCGATCTTAGCTTCTCTTTCGTATAGGAATTGAGCATTATGGGGGAGATATGTTTGTTGAAGTTCCCAAAGGACAAGCAATTTTCATGAAGGTTAGAACTGCATTTTATAAATGATAACCACGACTCTGCTCTTTGTTGTTCCTCAGAAACTGAGAAATTTTCAAACAAAAAACTTTTCAGTGGATACTTCATGACTGGGTCGATGATAAATGCTTGAAGTTATTGAAGAACTGCTATAATGCGCTACCGGATTCCGGGAAGGTAATTGTAGTGGAATGCATAGTGCCAGAATTCCCAGAGACCGATATTGTAACCCAGAATATTTCAAGACTTGACATGCATATGTTTAGTACTTTTCCCGGAGCAAAAGAGAGGACTAAGGAGGAGTTCCAGGCCCTGGCAAAAGGTGCTGGATTCTCAGCTATGAAAGTCATGTGTCGCGCTTATAGCTATTGGGTGATTGAGTTCTACAAAAATATGTGACCAATTAATTTATCAAAGCGCCCTAATATTTGTTAGTGGTCTGTCTGTCTGTCTGTCTTACATGTTGAGGGGTGATTTCTTCTTTGCTCTGCCTGCTCCCACAGATAATAAGTTTCTCCAATGCGGATTACATGTTAAATTTGCATGCTTGTAATAAAGTTCTGAAATTTTGTCAGGATATAGAATGGTGCTCGACTGTGTAACTTATAGTTTCATTGAAGTAATTAATGTGCAGGTGTTATCCTGCAAAATGCCCTACCCGAAATTGTGACTCATTTAAAATGTAGAATTAAAACTCTCTCCTAATGTAAATTGATTATTATTTAAGTTTATTTTATGACACAGTAATTTTATGCTGAGGATCAAAATTCATCTTAAAGATGTTGAGTTACTAATTATTTTTATTTTTATAGATAAAAATTCATTATAAAATATATATAGAAATTAACTAGCTATGGTTATATTTATAAAAAAGTAGGTGATTTTTTATCCTAAAATAGAATACCTATTTATCCATCACATTCTCATTGATTTTTTAAAAAAAATAATTATTTTTTAAATTCATTAAATTATAAATTTTTTATTATTTTAATTTCCTAATTATATATTTATATACACATGACATCAAAAATCTAATAATATATTTATCGTGAACTTGATCTTCGTGTAAAATTATTAATAATAACTTCGATCTTTGTGTAAAGTTATTAATAATAACTTATGTAAAATTGTTAATAATAATTTTTGCTCAAATCAGTTTGTAATTCATTACTCTCCATAGGCAACGACTTGCTATAATCAACTTTTAAATCAGTTAATTACTTGAATTATATAAATTTGATTAAATGAAATATTTAATTAAAAAAACACATTTATCATTATAATATTTTATAGAATGTGATTGTTTATACCCTTAAAAATTACTCTCTTCACTTATTTACTCAAATCACTCAATTATTTAAAATTTAAATTTTTATTTATATTTTTTACACAATCTATAATTTCACAAATGACCCAATTAAAAATGTATTTGGGTAAGTTTAACAATTGCGAAAGTAGTTTCTTTCTTCTACACATTCACTGTCTTGTAGTCATTACCATTTAATTGTAGAAATTAATGTTAAGATTAAGGAAGGCAAAATTACCAAATTGGACCAAGTTTGACAAGTTCGAGATTGAACACTTCACTACCTGAATTCATATAAATATCATATAATTGATGTCACTATTCGGTCCAATTCCTAGTTGAACTTGTAGTAATTTTAGGTATCCTGATCTGGATAACAACCCAGACAGACTGAGTTGAGCCAAATCAAAATTGATTTGATTTGAAATTTGGGCTAACTTGCAATGATGCCCGTGTACAAATAATATCCATCTAAAAATTTAGTCAACAAACATATTGCATTTTATAGAATCATAAATTCATAAGTTACACACAATTATAGAAAAACATAATGGATTACTGTCTGTATTCCATCTGGAACTGCCAGAACTTTATTGGAAGCCTGGATTGTCCAATTTGGAATTTTCATTTAAGATCAAAGCTAAGACAATTAATACGACATGGACAATGTTTGTTCTGCATCTTTTTAACTTGTGAAATTATAACCATTGCATTGTTTGTTGTTAACATCCTTTGCATATGGTATATGTAACTGTCAAAAATCCGGTGGATATCGACATGAATTTGGAAGCGGATTAGATATCATAATTTTGTAGCGGACGGAGAAGTGACTGGTGGAGACCAAGAGGGAAGGAGCTGGCAAGTCGCCTAGTCGATACAAAGCCATTGAGTTTAATTTTTTTTGGGTTTTATCAATCCGGCTAGAGTAAAACCCTGTCCATTAAACTGTTGTCTTTGAACCCAAACAAGCAAACAGAAAACTTAAAAAAGTATCCTCACTCCCACTAGCCTCAGAAATGGGCAAACTCCCTTGCAGACTTGTGCGCCGAGGTCAAAAATCTCCCCTCCAGCGCGCCGTTGGCCGCCGTTTATTTGGTGGCGCTGCAAGAGTACGTTGCTATTACTGTTTATACCATTGACTGTCTCTCTAATTTTGTGGTTCTTTGTTTCATAATAATTCTACATCATTAAGCTCACACATTAACCTCTTGAAAAGTTTACAGTATTACAAAAAATTCCAGTTCTTAACTCTCTATTTGGCTGCTAAGAAGATGGTGACTAATAAATAAAACATGTCAGTTGCCTTTTTTATTTTGGTTGGTTATTGTGTAGACATTTTTCCATAATCTCTGTAAGTTATAATCTTTTGTGATTGTTTGATTAAAAATTTTTCATATTTTAATTGTCCTGTTTGGCAGTTTAACAGTTGATGCATGAATTCGTATCCAGCATTATTTATTTGTACAAGTGGCGAAATTTTCTGCGAGCATTTAGATACGACGTCAAAACTTTGGAGCTGCCTCATTCTTACGGCACTAAAGTCTCAAATTTGAAAATAAAGTTGTGATCTTAAATTTTTAATACTGGTGGATAAGGATTGAAAATTATTCAGTTTTGTTATTTAAAAAAATGCACAGTTTGCAGCTAGCTTCCTTTCACTTGGAAGGCATTGCCCTATAATGGCATCGGTGGATTATCAAATTCCGAGGGCCACTTACATGGGCAGAATTCACCAAGGCACTCCTTCTGCGATTTGGACCAACAGATTACGAAGACCCTTAGGAAGTGTTAGCGAGGTTGAAACAAATAACCTCAATGGCAACCTATCAAGAATCATTTGAAAAGATATCACATCGAGTTGACAACCTCCTTGAGTAATTCCTTGTTGGATGTTTCATAGCGGGATTGCAAGATGACATTTGATTGGATGTAAAGGTGAAACAACCGAGAACCTTACTTGAAGCCATAAGAATCGTTTGTTTGATCGATGAACGAAATAATCTGCAACGAAAGACCAGTAGCGGCGGCACTTATAAAACCTCCAGTATACCACCGTACCAGCGAATTCAACCAACAGTCGGCATTCTTGGTCCTTTCCCAAATCAGAGGCCAAATCCAATTCCACCTGTTCGCCAAATTTTTGCACTGGAGGCTAAAGAATGTCGCGAGCAGGGGCTCTGTTTCTACTCTGACAAAAAATACATGCTTGGACATCGTTGCCAACTGCCAAAACTCTTTATGATAGAAGACTGCTCCGCGTAAGAAAAAGAAGAAGAAGGCCCCATAGGCAATGAACAAGAATCCGTTAAGTCATTGCTTGAAATCTCTTTTCACGCCATGTCAGGAACTAATCATCCTTAAACCCTTCGCATGACTGGAAAAATTAAAAATTAGAAGGTTACGGTGCTCATCGATGGCGGTAGTACGCACAACTTTATAAACCAAAGAACTGTCAAGAGGCTACTTTTGCCCGTAGTGCATGATCGGTCCTTTCAGGTAATGGTAGGAAATTGTGAAAAAATTGAGTGTATTGGCCGGTGTCAGAACCTTATGTTGAATATCCAAGGTCATTCCATTGAAGCTGATTTTTATATCTTGCCAATTGCCGACAGTCCAGTAGTCTTGGGAGTATAGTGGTTGGAAACGTTAGGTCTAGTCGAAACTAATTATCGTAAACTCACCTTATCCTTCGTTAAGGAAGGATGACAACATCTATTACAGGGATTGCGTCGAACTCACCTCGAGCCTTTGGATGACAGTGATCTTCAACAACTAATAGGAGTGGGATTTTATCTACAGTTTTTAACCTTGCGAGACACGGATTCTTCTAATCAACTTTTCAACAAAAATACCAACCGTTCAGAGCTCGATCGTCTGTTTGAAGGGTTCCTAGAAGTTTTTTTTCAGAAAACCAACAGCTCCCACCTACCCGACGACATGACCATAAAATTCTCTTGAAGAATGATCAGGATCCATTCAGTGTGCGTCTATACCGATACCCTCAGTACCAAAAGGCTAAAATTGAAAAGATGGTGAGGGAATATTTAGATTGTGAAGTAATTTGAACCAGCACCAACCCTTTTTCATCATTAGTTTTATTGGTAAAGAAAACGAACAAAACCTAGAGGTTCTGTGTGGATTACTGAGCCCTCAATAGCATCACCATCAAAGATAAAGTATGCCCATTCCAATTATTGATGAGCTCTTGGATTAGTTATATGGAGCCCAATTCTATTAAAAAATTGACCTTCGTTCAGGCTACCATTAGATCATAGTAAATGAGGAAGACATCCACAAAACCGTTTTTCGCACACATGATGAACACTACGAGTTTGTGGTCATGCCCTTTGGATTAACAAATGCTCTTGCAACCTTTCAGAGTCTTATAAATGACCTCTTCCGACCTCTCCTACGTAAGTTGGTTCTTGTATTTTTTGACGACATTTTGGTTTATAGCAGACATGGGAGAAACACCTACAACATTTCAAAATTGTGTTGGAGATTTTATCCGCCAATCAACTTACTGCAAAACTCTCTAAGTGTCAGTTTGGCACCACCTAGGTAGAATATTTGGGGGATGTCAGTGGATCCAAGTAAAATTCAATCAATGCAGACATGGCCTACTCCAACAACGGTCAGAGGAGTGCGAGCTTTCCTGGGACTGGCTGGATTTTATCGAAAGTTTATTAGAGGGTTTGGAACCATAGCAGCGCCACTCACCCAGCTAACCTCCAAGGCCAGATTCTGCTGGAATAATAAGGCAGAACAAGCCTTTCATGAATTAAAAAAAGCCCTCACAACAGCACCGGTCTTACGCCTCCCGGACTTCACCAAACAGTTCATTGTTGAGTGTGACGCTTGTGGTACTGGCATTGGAGCTATCCTGGCATAAGAAAGGCCGACCAATAGCATTTTTTAGTGAGGCTTTAAAAGGGTCGACACTTTCATTGTCCATCTATGACAAAGAAATGCTAGCCATTGTTAAGGCTATTAAAAAGTGGCGGCCATACCTTCTTGGGCGACCTTTTATGATTCGAACGGATCAATGGAGCTTGAACTACCTCCTCGAGCAAAGAATTTCCACACCAACACAGCTACGGTGGTTGCCAAAAATTTTAGGTTATGACTACATCATTGAGTATAAAAAGGGGGTTGAAAATAAGGGAGTAGACTCACTCTCACGCATCGCCGAGTTTGAATTCCACGCCATCTCCTTGCCTAGTTCAGATTGGTGGACTGTCCTTCAACAAGAGGTCAAGTCAAACTCTTTTTATTTAGAGGATGAATCTAATCGAGATAAATCTCCTCAATTATATTTTCAGAGAGATGGTGTTTGGTTCAAAAAAGGAAAGGTATGGCTGAGTCCTAACTCATCACTAATTCCGTTCATATTAAAAGACAATCATTCTTCACCAATTGGGGGCCATTTCGGGTACCAAAGAACACTCAGCAGGATTTA
Source organism: Xylocarpus granatum (assembly GCA_019650275.1). Lineage (NCBI taxonomy): Eukaryota > Viridiplantae > Streptophyta > Magnoliopsida > Sapindales > Meliaceae > Xylocarpus > Xylocarpus granatum. The sequence goes on along the minus strand of BNST01000465.1, from coordinate 267,924 downwards.
AACTATTTTTCTTTGCCCTGGTATGTGGTTTGCAGTGCAGCAATTAATCAAAGAATGTGACACTTGTCAGTGATGTAAGGTAGATACCCTCCAACCTGCAGGGCTCCTACAACCATTGCGTATACCAGATACTATTTGGGCTGACATCTCCATGGACTTTATTGAAGGCCTGCCATCTTCTCAGGAATATTTGGTCATTATAGTGGTGGTAGATCGTTTTTCAAAATACACTCACTTTGTACCTATAAAACATCCATTCACATCATTATTGATAGCGAAAGTTTCCTTAATCACATTGTGAAACTGCATGGAGTACCCAAGTTTATCATCTCTGACCGAGATAAGGTTTTTATGAGTGCCTTTTGGAAATCCTTGATTAACATGCAGGGAACCTCACTCCACATGAGTATAAGTTATCATCCACAAACGGACGGCCAGATGAAAGTCGTTAATCGGACTCTCAAACAGTATCTCCGATGTTTTACCTATGATCAGCCAAGAAAATGGGTGGAATGGCTTGTTTGGGCGGAATATAGTTACAATACGGCAGTCCATTCGACTACCCAGCTATATCCTTTTGAAGTGGTTTATGGCAGGCCCCCTCCCAACTTACTGACCTATGTTTTGGGAACCTCCAAGGTACATGCGGTGGATGAATTCTTAAGGAGTCAAGATGCGACTCTTAAAAACTTATGGTATCATATAAAAATAGCCCAAAATCGGATGAAGGTACAAGTTGATCAGCATCGGCTGGAACTGACTTTTGAGGTAGGTGATTATGTTTATTTGAAATTACAACCCTATCGCCAACAATCGGCCTAATTTCGCAGCTCTCTCAAGCTTTCACCAAGGTATTTCGAACCCTATAAAAATTTGGCTAGAATTGGTCCTGTCGCTTATCATCTAGAGTTGCCTAAAGGATCAAGATACATAATGTTTTCCATGTCAGTTTGTTAAAGAAGTATTTGGGCACTTCAGTTCCTGTAATGCTGTCTTTACCACCAGTTGCGGAGGACTCTATTTTACAGCTACAACCAGAAGCCATTATTGACAGGCGCACCATTTGTCTAGGTTAGTACAGACCAAAGAAAGAAATTCTTGTGCAATGGGTTGGGCTCCACCAAAAGATGCCACGTGAGAAAATACATGGCGATTCCAACGAACGCACCCAGCCTTTTTCCTTGAGGACAAGGACACTTTCAAGGGCATGGGATGGTATGTCCACATGCAATACATGCAAGGTGGATAAAGTTAGTGGGGTTTGGGTGCCATAGTAAGTGGTTTAAAACTACCGTTAGAGGCTTAAAACTACTGTTAGTCGCAATGTGCTCCCTGTTATTTAGTTAAAGTTTGTTATCATTGAACTATTTAAAGTTTAGATGTAATAGAAGTAGAGGGGAATAAGAAAGAAAAATGTTTTCTTTTCTTAATTTCATCTCCTTTCTTCCTCATTTCTTAGTTCTAGCTTAGTTCCACAAATTTAACTTATCAACATATGAAATAGTGGGGGCTAATTCAAGTAGTTAGGTCTATGGTGGTGAAGGTTGAAATTTAAAAGTTCAACAAGAGTAATTTTTCATTATGGAAGATGAAGATGAAGGCAATTCTGAGAAAAGACAAGTACTTAGTAGCTATTGAAGATATATCGGCAAATATCACAGATGATAAATGGAATGAAACAAATAAGCATGCAATGGCTGATCTACACTTGGGATTAGTTGATGGGGTATTATCAAGTGTGGAAGAAAAGAATACGACAAGTGAGATATGAGATCTTCTTACAAAGCTGTATGAGGCAAAATCACTTCACAAGGTGTTGTTTTCTGATAGTCAGAGTATCTTACATATCACAAAGATTCTAGCTTTTCATTCTTGAACAAAGCACATAGGTGTTCAATTTCATTATGTACAAGAAGTAGTGAAGGATAGAAGTGTAGACGTGCAGAAGATATACACTAGAGATAATCTGACAGATGTCTTCGCTAAGCCAGTTAATATTGACAAGTTTGAATGGTGTCGATTCTCTTATGACCTGGCAAAAACGTAAGCAGTATGGAATAACAAAGTGGAAAGAATGGTGTGGAGATATGATTAATTCTCAGTCAAGTCTCCAAATGGGATAATGTTACTAATTGGGGCATGAAGAGGTGAAGAAGAATAAGTCAACTTAACTTCTTTTTTAAGTGTCCACCAAATTCAAGGGGTTTCTACATGTTGCGCGATTGTGACCACGTTGCTTACATCGAGAACACCTTTGAATGACCACTTCTTCACCGAAAGATGGGATGCGTGTATTCCTAGGTCGACCGGATGGAAGATGACCAACAGGTGATTTGACAATGGTTGCCCTAAACTCGCTGGGGACTTGCCAAAAAGGTCGGGATCACCTACAGGATGAATCTCGGCAGCATACGCAGCTAATAGCGTACTATTGTGATAATAGTTGGAGCAAAATTCTCTATACCTGCCCCTGACGGATCTAATTGCAGCCATTGCGTGGGCACATGGTAGTTGTTGTAGGTTGAAGCGCCTGCACTGGCATGTTTTCGCATTAAGATCTACTATTGCAATTTCACCTCGACCTCTAACTTCGAACTCATAATGCGAAACTGGATAAACAGACATAGTTAGCGACAGTGATTCCTCCATTTTAACTTTTGCAGAGGCCGCATCAGTTAATGTGTTGTTCTCGTGTTTAGCAGCTTCTTCTCTCCTTTTATAAAACGATATTGCAACATAGAACGTATCCAATCAGCTAAGGCCATGATGGGAAGAGTTCGTGCATCCTTCAACAGTGCATTCAGACTCTCGGCAATTTTGTGGTCATTATGTCGTATCGCCGAGTGGGAAAATGACATCTTGCCCAACGATGAAAACCAACATCATTTTCTAAATAATTGCAGCATCATTGTGAACTAACCTCAGCTTCTCCATATGCTTCTCAAATTCACCAAAAACAAATGCTTTGGCAGCTTGGTAGAAACCCATAAGGAAAGCATCTTTTTTGCGGTCTTTGAATTTGAACTTTGTCTTCAGATTCCCTTCAATATGATATGCACAAAACCCGTGGTATGCTTCAGGGAAGATTGTTCTTATACCTTTGATAATGCTGTCGTGGCGATCTGAGACAAACACAAGATCTTCAACAGGGCCAAGCGCATTCCGTAGCTTCGTTAAAAACCATTCCCACGAAGCATCATTTTCTGAGTCTCCAACTCCGAATGCGACAGGATATATTTGATCATTTCCATCAAGAGCGGTGCAACAAACATGGTGCCTCGATACGTACCCTTTAGGAATGTTCCATCAATAGCAATCACTGGCCGAATTGCCGTACGAAAACCGCTCAAACAAACTCCAAGTGCCATGAAGAAAGTATAAGAAGTTTGCATCAGCGTCAGTTTCTATATGCGTTATCGTACCTGGATTCCTCTCTTCGAGTACGTAACAAAATTGTGGCAACAAGTTGAATGATTCTGCTGGGTCTCCACACGCTAATTTAAGTGCTTCTTCTCTTGCTAGCCACGCCTTGCGGTAAGATACCTGGACTCCAAACTCTTTGATGTATGTCATCGCGAATGTTGTTTGGAGTATAAATCCTCCCTAGGGTCCTGGAATTTGTCCATAACAAATTCACCAATAAACCGACTGGTTGCTTGGCGATGGCTTGGATTTAGTTGGTCGCTTCTACACGTATGCTCGATTCAAACCGCTTAATACACAATATCCACCATCTCCATCTGGATTAGTTGCTCGGATTCACCATTTGCAACCGTCAACAACACATCTAACCTCAAATCGATCTGTCGTTGACTTTGCAACTCGAAATTGAAAATTATTCCTCAATGCCAATACACCCAATGCGTCTCGTAACTCCTTCTTTGAATTGAAAAGTTGTCCAACATCTATCATGTTATATGTAGACACGGACATTGCATCCTCGCCTGTAGAAAATGATGGTGGAATAAGTGGCATATGACGACCACTGTGTGGAAGACTTGAAGGACCAGCCATGTCATCACCAATCCTCATAGATGTGTCACTGTCACGAGCTTGCTGACTCAAGTTTGCACCTGCCTAAGTATCATCATCTTCGAAATCATTCCTCCACGTATGAGCTGGCATTTCGTTAGCCATGTCAACACCTTTACCTTGCACAAATGCCGAGGCCTCAAAGAAATCGTGTACATGCTCTTCATTTATTGGGCAAAACGCATATTCTCCACGGCTAACTGACGCTCCACGCTGTATTGGTTTAGGCTCCATAGGATTTGTATAGTATTGGCCATAATCGAATTGGTTACTATCCCCAGAAGATACAACTGGTTGTGTAGAAACCTCTGCATCAAAAGCTAGCACGTTACTTTCAGGTACCCTGGGCTTACTGGGAAACAACTTGCTCTGCAGAGAGATAAAGTATAGAAAGATCTTTACACTATTCCGGCCTAATACTATGCATAAAACCGAATACACTAGAATCATCATCAATGTCAACATATATACGATATCCTGTCTCTGCATCTTTGAACTCAGTTTTTAGTTGAATGTTAAATTCTGTTGGATTAATTCTAGTGTGCTTGCATATTACTGCCAATAATTTATGGTACTTAATATCTTTTGGAACAGATATAAGTCGGACCCTTCCACCGTGGTATTTTTCTGAACCATCAGATAACATAACCCATGATCCTCCATGTCGAATGCCAATAGTTACAATTTCAGCCTTATACCTGAAAATTAACAGACAAATTAATAATTAATATTTATAACCTTTATAATTATAAATTGTATGAATATAAAAAGCTAATTTTTTTAATATAATGACTAAATTATATAACATAAATATACAGGAGAAACAATGCCCTAGTCCGCGGGGACCCGGGGCAAAAACGCTCTGGGTTCGCGGGGACCCAGGGCAAATTTTGTTCTGGGTCCCCGCGGACCCAGAGCAAAAACACACTTTGGGTCCGTCGGGACCCAGAGCAAAAACGCCCTGGGTCCCCGTGGACCTAGAGCAAAAACGCTTTGGGTCCCCGTGGGGCAGAATTTAAGCGTCATGCGCTACTCCCCTGTAATTGCCGCCCGCCGAATTTACCCACCGTCTTTCCTCCTCCCTCTTCTGCATTTTCTCACTCAAACACACCGAAATGACCCTATTTACTACATTTTACTCTATCTATACTTTTACTTCTCTACTATTGTTATGTTAATATTTAATAAAATGTTAAAACAAGAAGAAAGAAATGAACTGCTACACCAAAAACTTAATTTTCTCTAATTACAGAAATATGTCTATTACTTCTAAACACACAAATAAAGCAAAATTCTATGCAATATACTTGTATTAACCTTTTTTTTGTTGTTGTTCTATTCTTTATGTTGTGGATGGCTAAACTCATAATTAATTGGCAAAGCAACGGTGACGAGATGAGAAGAAGTTGAGTGACGAAATAGTAAGAAAATGGGAAGATGTTTGTTTTTACCTTTTAGGTAGGTCTGAGGGCAGAAATGAAATTATGTTTTAGGGTTTGGGGGCAAAATCGTCCAAAGTGGTTAGTTTGATAAGAATGAATTAGGGTTGGTCATAAATGTAAAGATGAGTAAAAATAAGGTTATTTTTAGAAATTTTTCTTGTTTTTACCTTTTAGTTAGGTCTGAGGGCAGAAATGAAATTGTGTTTTAGGGTTTGGGAACAAAATCGTCCAAAGTGATTAGTTTGGTGAGAATGAATTAGGATTAGTCATAAATGTAAAAAGGAATAAAAATAAGGTTATTTTCAAAAATTTCTGAAATGGAAACTACTTCTTAGTCTCAAAATGGTGTCTTTACCATTTTATGAGTAGTGTGTCATTAGTAAGCAACACAAGTTAAAGTTTAGCACATCTAATTTCAGAAGTAAAAGCATTCACGAGTTAATTCATTCAGACATTTGGTAAAGCACTAATTATGTCTCTGGGAGGAGCAAAATACTTTATCTTCTATTGATGACTACTTTAAGAGATGTTGGGTGTGTCCAAAGCAGATGTGTTTGAAAATTTCAAAGTCTTTAAAGTACGGGTGGAACTAGAGTCTGGAAGAAAGATCAATTATGTCCACGGAAGGAGTAAAATACTTTGTCCTTTATTGATGACTATTCTAAGAGATGTTAGGTGTGTCCAATTAAAAGAAAGGTAGCTGTGTTTCAAGTTTTCAATGTTTCAAAGCACAGGTGGAACTAGAATCTGGGAAAAAGATCTAGTGTTTTAGAACTAATAATGGAGGATAATTTACTAACGGTACATTTAATGCATTTTGTCAGCAAAAAGGCATCAAAAACCAATTCACTACAGCATACACTTCTCAGCAAAATGAAATGGTAGAGCAGATGAACAAAATTTTGTTTGAAAGGTTAGGGGCAATATTAAGAATTGCAAAATTACCTGACTCATTCTGGGTAGAAACAATCAATACCGCTCATTATTTGATAAATCAGTCACCATCAATCGCAATTGAGTTGAAGATACTGATAAAGACGTGGACTGGTAAGCCAGCTGACTACTCTGATTTTTATACATTTAGAAATCCTGTGTATGTGATGCATAATTCTCAAGAAACTACAAAATAAGATCCAAAATCCAATAGATGCATATTCTTGGGATATGCTAATGAGTAAAGGGGGTGTTGCTTGTGAGACATTACTGCTCAAAGTTAATCATCAACAAGGTTGTTATATTTGCGAAGGACAAGCTGGGAAAGAAAAATGATGATAACACCAAAGACAAAGAACTAGAGACTACTACAATTCAGGCGGAAAAAAAATCAAAACATGAAAATTCTTCTGCAGTAATACCAGAGCACGAAGAAGGATTTATTGAATCTATAGTTCTAGAAGGTCAACGATCAGCTCGTGAGAGAAGAACAACATTTTGGCTATTAGAATACATTATGGAGGGCAATGTTGCATAGTCTTTTAACAGAGGATGGAGAATCATCCACCTTTCAAAAAGCTACAAGTAGCTCAGATGCATCTCTGTGGATGATAACAATGCAAGAGGAAATTAAAGATATTTGTAAGACCTTCAATCACTACAACATAAAAGAAAGGCCATTGGAAACAAATGGGTTTACAAGATCAAGTAGAGCAGTATTGTGTAAGATTGGTAGTGAAAAGATATGCTTAGAAAAAAGGCATTGATTTTAATGAGATTTTTTCTCCTGTTGTACGACTCACTACTATCAGAGTAATTTTGGTTATTTGTGCCACATTTGACTTACTTCTAGACCAATTAAATGTGGAAACTGCATTTCTTCATGGAAAACTTAATGAAGAAATTCACATGCTCTAGCCAGAGAGTTTTGCAGAAAAAGGAGAAAAGAACTTGGTTTATAAGTTGACCAAATCTCTTTACAGTCTCAAGTAGGCACCAAGGTGTTAGTATAAGAGATTTGATTCCTTCATCTTTAGCCTTGGATATAATAAACTATACTCAGACTATAGTTCGTATTTCAAGAAATTTGGTGGAAATTTTATCATTTTATTGCTGTATGTGGACGACATGTTAGTAGCAGGCCCTAACAAAGATCAAGTCCAAAAATTAAAGGCATAGTCACCTAAGGAGATTGATATGAAGGATTGGGAACCAGCAAACAAGATTCTAGAGTTGCAAATTCACTGAGACAGAAAAGACAAGAAGATTTAGCTTTCTTAGAAGAATTATTTAAACAAAATCTTACGGCGCTTCAATATACTAGATTGTAAGTAAATCTTTACCCTTTTTCCTATGAATTATAAGTTATTCTCAGTACTGTATCCTACTAATAAAGGAGAGAGGAAGAAAATATCTCGAGTGCCATATGCATTAGTAGTGGGAAGTTTAATGTTTGACGTGATATGTACAAGACGGGATATTGCACAAGCAGTGGGAGTAGTTTATTGATTTATGACAATCCTGGCAAAGAGAATTGGAATGATGTGTAGAGGATCTTGAGATATGTCAAGGGAACTTTGGATGCTGCATTATGTTATGGAGGATTAGATTTTATTATTAGAGGCCACGTAGACTCAAATTATACAAATGATCTCGATAAAAGGAAATCTGCCAGGAGTTATGTGTTTACACTAGCAAGAGGAGTTCCGAGCTAGGTTTCAAAATTGCAAACTGTAGTAGCATTATCGATCACAAAGCATAGTACATAATAGCCACACAAGCATGCAAGGAAGCAATCTGGATTAGAAAGCTTATGGAGGAACTTGGGGCACAGAAAAGAAAAGATGGTTTTGTTTTGTGACAGTCAGAGTAGCTTACATATCTTTTGCATGTCTACACTTCTATCCTTCACTACTGCTTGTACATAATGAGATTGAACACCTATGTGCTTTGTTCAAGAGTGAAAAGCTGACAGATGTCTTCACTAAGCCAGTTAATATTGACAAGTTTGAACGGTGTCGATTCTCTTATGAGCTGGCGAAAATGTAAGCAGTAGGGAATAACAATGTGGAATGAATGGTGTGGAGATACGATTAATTCTCAGTCAAGTCTCCGATTGGGGCTTGAAGAGGTGAAGAAGAATTAGTCAATTTAACTTCTTCATGCCAAAACCAAAAGCAATAAAATTGGTGCATGTGGGCGGAAGGAAAATCGACTTTGGAGAATGAATTTGGAATAAATTAAACAAGCATTGAGATGGCAAGTGAGGCGGCAAGAAATTGAATTCTGATTGGGTGATATTGTGAAAGATTTTCCTATAAATAGGCTTGTTTCTTTCTTCAGTTTTTATCATACTATTCAATTTCATTTCGATCCAGTTCAATTTTCTCGTCTCTATAATTTCTCAATTTTTCTAGGGTATTATTAAAACACTGTTTGAGTGTATTATCTAAAATATTTAAAAGAGTTGTATTGAGTGAGAAATTGTAATATATTTTTAGAGTGAATTAGTTTACTAGATTCATAATTTTTACTTTAATTAATTTAAAATTTTTTTTTACATAAATTCTATATTTTTTATCTTCTATTATTATTATTATTGTACGATGGCATTACCGACTTTATATAATAGATGACTAAACTTTTTTAATTTTATTATTATAATTATATAATAGATGTTGCCTTTTTAAATATTGTAGAAGGCAAAATTTTCTATTTATATTATATTTTATTATTGTATTTGTATGGTTGACAATGTCATCTTTATTATGAAAGGTTAAGTCTTCTATACACATAATAATTATTTTAAATTTTAGTAATTATTACAGTTAAAAATACAAAAACATACTAATATTGTATACAAATAAGCAAGCAATCTTTTAACTTGTAATCCCCGTAGCAGAAGAAGTAATTGACTTATCTCGAGAAAACCGAATAAGAATTATGTAAAAGCAGGCAGAGCAAGCGAGAAATTACCTCACAACATGACTGTGACTAAGGTAGACCACGGCTTTCAAAAAACTGCTCATTTGGTTTTGTAGAACTCCATCACCCAATAGCAACAGGCACGACATATGACTTTGAGAGCTGAGAATCCAGCACCTTTTGCCAGGGCCTCGAACTCTTCCCTAGTTCTTTCCTTTGCTACAGGAAGAGTATTAAACATACCCAAGTCAAGCCTTGAAATATTTTGGGTTACAATATCTCCCCTAAAATAATTTCTGGCACTATAGATTCCACTACAATTACCTTCCCGGAATCCGGTAGCGCATTATAGCAGTTCTTCAATAACTTCAAGCATTTATCATCGACCCAGTCATGAAGTATCCACTGAAAAGTTTTTTGTTTGAAAATTTCTCAGTTTCTGAGGAACAACAAAGAGCAGAGTTGTGGTTATCATTTATAAAATGCAGTTCTAACCTTCATGAAAATTGCTCGTCCTTTGGGAACTTCAACAAACATATCTCCCCCATAATGCTCAATTCCTATACGAAAGAGAAGCTAAGATCGAATATTAAAATTTGCATTAATCCATTTAAGTACAGTACACTAAAATAATTTCTGTCTAAAACTTCATTTGTTTACATAATTACCCGGGAAGGAGGCAGCATCTTCAATAACAGGAGTCAAGTCAAAGTTAATGCCCCTGATTTGTGGGTGTTTAGAGATTATTAAGCTTAGATTTGCACCTAAACCACCACCGACATCCACCAGCTCTTGTAACCCTTCGAATCCCTTGTAGATTTCAAGAATTCTCTTCATGACTATAGCCGTGTGATTGTACATGGACTCATTGAAGAGATTTTGCAGTCTATCATCACTTGCAGCATACTCAAATCCTTGCATACCATTATGCGCCTTCATAAATGGCAACCCTCCCTCCAACACGGCATCTTTTAAGTGGTACCTAATGGCAAATAAACATATTTGCCACAATCAGTACAAATTGAAATTTATTCCGAGAGAATAATTTGGAATTTAATAAAAGGAAATTTAGGAGAAAAAGAACAAACCAAGGGTCAATAGAGACTTCATCCTGCGTCAAAAGCAAAAAGGAAGCAAGGGAAACTCCATCTTCATTTTGAACGAAAAATTTGCCAACTGGTGTTAGACCATACAATCTTTGGACATTTCCTTCTTTGCTGATAACAAGATTACACGTGAGTATAGAGTGACTAGAAAGAAGACGAAGTATTCGATCTAGCACGACCGGAGCATCCTGGTTCTCTGCGGACAGCTTAGAGGCAATCTCTGCAGAAGAGAGCTTCGATGGGAAAGATTTCTCCATGATTTCTAACAAACCAAGCTCGATTGCAGCTTTCATGGTCATGGGAAATATTGATCCAGTGACCAGTTGCATCGCCAACATGAAACCCTCTTCTGCATCTGGTTGTTCAACTTGGTAATGGAATGAACTCATGATTTCAGAGAAGGAAAGAACACCAAGGGACAGATAAGTTTTTTAGTTTCACGAGTTTGGTTGCGGAGTTTAATGTATTTATAAATATGAAGATGGATAATGGGTGAGATTAGATTGAATTCAAAATTAACATTGTAATTGGCAATAAATAATATATTTTACACTTTCTTTGCTAAGTCTCTGATTTTTTTTCTTTTTCTATCTTCGATCTCCTCCCTTTCTCATACAGGTTGCAAAAATTTCTAAACTTTACAAAATAATTGATATATACATATACATATATATATATATAACTATTGTTACATACATACAAATATATATTATTGTTACATTATGTTAGCTAGTTGTTGTCATAATGTTGTTGTGGTTGTTAATCTAACAGAGAAGGAATATCATATCTGAAGTTGATTTAAAAATTAAAAATGCATAAAGCATCAACAAGATTCGGCCAAAAGTCAACACAGCAAAACACCAATAAAAATATGAGTCAGTCTGCCTAATACATTAATTACTTTTGGTTAAATCACACTTGTATAGTTACGAATATATTGTTTGTAAGTATTGATATTATAAATCAAAATTTAACAGATAATTTTTATAAATAATATTATTATATATTACTTAGATGTTTAAGATTGGAGGAAACGACTTTTGATAAGAGGGCTTTATACTCATTATTTGGATGGATTATACTTGCTTTATAACCAATTTTTTGAGAGTGTACGGATATATCATTGCATTTTTGTTTGATTTTTAGTTTTGAAAGGATTGGGCACTCGAAGATGATTTGAAAAAACAAGGTTACAAGTAACGAAATATTACAAAAATAACATTTGAGCTCGAAACGATATAATTTCCACTCTAAAACGATAAAATAAAAGGGGCAAGCACTATCTTCAGCTTTGTGACTCCTAAGTCTCCAAAGTCGCAGCGCCAAACAAGAAGAACAAAGGCTCCAAAGCCGTGGCTTCAAGGTCTCAAGCATGCAGAACTAGGATTGATGGAGTAGCTCAATAAAGTTAAAGTTGCTGCACACCTACGTGGATTATTCTTGTTTATTTGTCCAATTTACTTTCTGTTAAAAGGGACAAAAATGGAAGAGAGTGCCACCAGGGAAGAAAGAAAGGGAGAAAATAGAGAAGATTATCAAATAAGAAATTTGGATTTGCAAAAAATCATCTAGCAACTCTATAGAACTTAATTTTTTTTTCTATTCTCTTATTTATTTCTCTATTAATGTTGAACTTAATCATGATAATTTATTATATTATGAACAAAGTATTATATTCTAAGGTTGTAATATAGCCCAACTAAGATGATCTAATTTTTGCATTTTTTAATTAATTGAAGATTTTGATTATTGGTCGAGTGTTCTTCAATGTTTTTAATACTTTTAATTAATTAGATGCTTGTTAGATGTTTTAATTGTATATTGATGCCCTAAAAAAAGATCGTTATGCATATAATCTCCTGTTGAATGGCGTTAAATCTGTATAAAATAGAAATATATTTGTATATTTAGTATAATGAATGTATTGAATCAATATACTTAATAAATCTTTTATTATTCTAATTCATATAGAACTATATTAAATTAATATATTAAAATTATTTTTATTATAATTGATTTGTGTGGAATGCACTGGGATAAATTACTCTACTTAATATTGTAAACAAGGGCAAGTAAAGGTCGAATTCATAGAAACTTTTTAAGCAAATTATAGTGAATGCAAAAGGAGAAAGAAATAGAAAGTAATGACGACATTAAGAGTAAAATAAGGAAATGAGACACTAAGGGAGAAATAAGAGAGAAGATAGAGATGATTATCAGAAAAGAAGTTTGGATACGAGGAAAGCCGTCTAGCAAATTGTAAGTTATTCATATAACATTATTGCTTTTATAATTCTTTTTGTAGATCATTGTGTGCCAACTTGAGAAAAGAGTATTAGTTTGCTATACATGTATTTTTACTTTTATTTTTGAGTTGTGTATTTTTAGATTGAGAAACATGTATGAAGATATTTTGCCAAAGGTGAGATTGTTAGGGCTTTCAAAGTTGATATTTTTTTGAAACATATTTTTATTACACTTTTTTGTTGCAACAAACTAGGCAGTTTAGTGTACATATGGATTTTATTATTCGCTGACAAGGAATTTAAACTTACTAGTTAATTTAGGCAAAGTATGGACTTTAAGTATAATTAGGAAATTTATATGGGCAATTATACTACTAAGAAGAAAGAAGAACTATTTTGATACAAGTATTTTAATTACCAGAGATTTCTTCCTATTTAGTAATAGGATTTAAGTAATAAAAATCTTCATTAAACAAGATCTAGCACTATAAAGATTTAATAGTTTTAGAGTTGTTGCAAGCCTTGGAAAGGCCATAGAGAGAGCCTTTGTACATCAATTTTGTTATCCTCCTTGGTTTTATTTTTTCAAGTTGTTTTTATTTTCGTTTATGCTTTAAAGTGAAAATAATTTGATGAAAATTATGAGTATGTAATTTTTTTTTATTAAACTTAGAAAATGTTCTCTTAAGTTTTATGAAAAAATTTTGATATTTCAAGAGGAGTTACCATTCGTTGAGAAGAGTTTAATGGTATCAAGTAAGGAAATCTTACTGAATTTGTTAAAGAGATTTCAACATTATCAAAATGAAGAATTCTTACTTAGTCAAAAAGACTTTGATATATCTAGATGAGGGGATTTCGCTAAACAAGTCAAGATAAAAGATCCAACTCAATGACAACAACAAAAAGAAAGTTTTTAGTTTTTCCTTTAAATTTTAATGGTGTTTGTATTGATTTTTTAGTGTATATTTTTGATAAGTGATATCAAAAATTCGAATTAGGTAGAAAAGTTCGAATTATGTTAAAATTCTCATTTTCTTTATTTATTTGCTTTGTGGTGTACTATTTTTAATTAATTAGATAAATTAATTAAAGTTAATAAATACTTGTTAAAATAAATCTTTCAATTTCAAAATTGATCGTTGCTGCTACAGTTACCAAGTATCCACTGGAAGGTGTTATGACAATTTGTCAGTTAATGAGGAATTACCTACAGACAGTAGAATTTGTACTTGCCAATTATGAAATGAAGTTCTAACCTTCGTGAAAATCGGTTGTCCTTCGGGAACTTCAACAAACATGTCTCCCCCAGAATGCCCCATACTTAGGAAAAGAGAAAGAGAAAGTAAAACTTCTAAAATGTGCTACTACGTATGAATTCTAATGGCACACAATGAAGGAGACCATGGATACCAAACGCGCTAAACAAGAAAATAATGTATGATCTTCCGTCAAAATATTATATGTTTTAGGGTATATTACCTGGACAGCATGGAGCATCTTTGATGACATGTGGCAAATCAATGTTAATACCTCTAATTTGTAGGTATTTAGAGATTATTAAGCTAAGATTTGTTCCCAAACCATCCAAACATCGACAGTTCGCTTAGCCCTTCAAATACCCTATAGATTTCCACAGTTCTCTTCATAATTATAGCTGTGTCATTGTAAACGGACATGTCCATATTTTTGGTAACAAGAAGGATGAGAATGACTCGCAAGAAGGCGCAGTATTCGATCAATCGTAATCGGGTTCTTTCTGGGCAGAAGAGAGCTGAGATGGGCTACTTTTGCCGTGATTTCTAACAAACCAAACTCGACTGCGTCAGGTTCATTGGTAGCATTGAACAAAGAACCAGCTGCGTTGCCAGCAAGGAAGTTTCTTCTTAATTTGATTGTTCAACTTCCACATCTAATGATCATGATTTCGTAATTTGGCTATCTAGAAAAGAATGCCAAGGGAGAGGTTTTAGTTAACGAGTTTAGGTTTTACGGGGATCAAAATATTTATACAATTATGGCGCTATTGTAAGCATCACATCAAAACAACTCTACAGAATTATAGTCTTTTAATTTCAGCATTTAATACCCATAGATAAAATGGTCCAAGGGGCAGAGTTTTACTATTAGCATGTGATATTTTAAAGTGTTAATTGCAGGTTGATTTCTTCGAGCATAATCAATCAAAATCTTAACTAGGCATCAACTTCCGGGACAATAAACTTCTATTATAATTGTTATTATTATATTTCCTCTCTTTTCTTCCATTTGTTTCAAAATATTTTTTTGAAAGAATAGCAGCTGGGAAAGAAGTTTCTTTCTTCTACACCTGCATCAACTTATGTTCAGTACCATTTAAATGTATAAATTTGAAATCATGGCCTACCACAATATAAACACTTACAAAGAACTTAAAATTTTAGGAATTATTTGTTTACATGGTTTCTATCTCTTTAAAATTAATATGCATGTATCCATAAATTTAAAATTTAAACATTAAAAGCGTACGGTTAATAATTTAAAATTAACAAATTCAAACTCGAACAATGTGTTATCTGCATTGATTCTATAAGGGCACGTGTCTTGAGAAGTTGATTGAGGTGCACTCGGAAGCTGATGACATTCATTAAATTTCAACTGTTTATATTGACTGGTGGTTATTCTGTTTAGGCCGAAAAACAGAATTAAGCTGAGTTTTGGTGGATCTTTCCGGGGCCATAAACTGCAATTGAATATATATATATATTATTAGCATAAAAGTTTTTTTTTGAAAAGTTTGTTGAATATACTACTCCAAATCTCTATACTTGAAAAGAAAGTTTTGGTTTCTGTTTTTGCTCTTGTGAACGTTACGTATACTATCGAAATAAGTAAATAAATTTATTCTTGTTCATGTATTTGTGGTTGTTTTTGGTTTTGATTCATTCTAGATTGTATTTCTTTGACAAGTTTATACTATATATATCACGGTTGAAGCCAAAATTCTAACAAGTTTGATTTCTGGTTGAACCACCCACACGAGAATTTAAAAAATCCAGATCCGATAGAGAGAAAACAAAAAAAAAGGATTAAATATTCAAGTAAACAGATACCTGCACCAAAAATATTTCGCATTGAACAATGGAAGTAGTCGGCGGCAAACATATTGCATTTGCATTCAACCATAAATTACCCGCAATCGTCCAAAAATATAGTTGTATTTCATCTACAACTGCTAGAAAAGCTTGTTGGAAGCCCGGATTGGGGATTTTACATTTAAGATCATGGACAACAAAATATATTTGTACTGAGAGTTACACAGAATTTATATTTTAAAAAACATGGAGTTATTGAAAATAAAATCAGGTGGTGGGAATATTCTGCAACATGTATTTTTCTCTCGTGGTTGGCTGAACCAGCAAGTCATACGTGAAGTGGTCAAGAAGAGAATGTACCACTTAGGTACCACTTAAAAGGATTTCCATTTACGAAGGCGCATTATGGAATGCTAGAATACAAAATCTTTTCAATCAGTGCATGTACAATCACACGCTATAGTCATGAAGAGAATTCTTGAAATCTACAAGGGATTTGAAGGGTTACAACGGCTGGTGGATGTTGGTGGTGGTTTAGGTGCGAATCTAAGCTTAATAATCTGTAAACACCCACAAATCAGGGGCATTAACTTTGACTTGCTTCATGTTATTGAAGATGCACCCTCCTTCCCGGGTAATAATGTAAACAAATGAAGTTTTAGACAAATTTTTTTAGTGTAATGTACTTAAATGGATTAATGCGAATTTTAATATTCAATCTTAGCGTTTCTTTCCTATAGGAATTTAGCATTATGGGGGAGATATGTTTGTTGAAGTTTCCAAAGGACAAGCAATTTTCATGAAGGTTAGAACTTCATTTTATAACTGAGAAGCACACCTCTGCTTTTTGTTGCTCCTCAGAAACTGAGAAAATTTCAATCTTTTCAGTGGATACTTCATGACTGGGTCGATGATAAATGCTTGAAGTTGTTGAAGAATTGCTGTAAGGCGCTACCGGATACCGGGAAGGTAATTGTAGTGGAATGTATAGTGCCAGAATTCGCAGACTGATATTGTAACCCAAAATATTTCTAGACTTGACATGCATATGTTCAATACTTTTTCCTGGAGCAAAGGAGAGGACTAAGGAGGAGTTCCAGGCCGTGGCAAAAGGTGCCGGATTCTCTGCTATGAAAGTCATATGTTGTGCTTATAGCGATTGGGTGATTGAGTTCTACAAAAACATGTGAGCAATTTATCAAAGGGCCTTAATATTTGTTTGTGGTCCATCGTACATGCTGAGAGGTAATTTCTGGTTTGCAATGCCTGCCTCCACAAATAATAAGTTAAGTTACTTCTATGCTAATTACAAGTTAAATATGCATATGCTCGTAATAAAGTTCTGAAATTTGTCAGGATGTAGAATGGTGCTCAACTGTGTAACTTATAATTTTATTGAGGTAATTAATACGCTTGTTTCATAGTGCAAGATGTCCTACCCGAAATTATGACTCATTTAAAATATAGAATTGAAACCCTCTCCTAATGCATATGGATTATTATTTGAGTTGATTTTATGACACATGACTTTTACTTTGCATCCTATTATCAAATTACTTTCTAAACCGATTAAATTCTAAACTTATCTTTAAAATTAACTTCCCGTAAAAATTAACTTAGTCTTCAAAATTTTAACGATATATTTATCCTTAAACTTGGTATTCGAGTAAAATTTTTAATAATAACTTCTATCCTAAATTTGATTATTACATTTATTACATTTTTTTTTCACAAGCAATAACCGATTTTTTATAGTCAACTTTTATAAAACCTAAATTTTTGTTTTTATATTTTACACAATTTATAATTTTACAAGTGACCCAATTAAAAATTTATGCAATTGCCAAAGAAGATTCTTCCTTCAACACATTCATTGTCTTGTAGTCATTACTATTTAATTGTACAAATTTTGAATGATTGCCTACAAAAATTAAGTACCACGAAGAATTTTAAAATTTTAGAAAATAAATTTATTGTTTACAATCATAGTCTCTATCTCTCTAAAGTTATGTCCTCATAGAATAGGCGCATGTATGTTGATATAAACTAAAAATAAATAAATAAATTTATGCCAAATTCAGTTTTGTGAGGGAATATATGGCATGTTTAGTGGACTGTACTAGTAAACACAAGACAGGTGGCCTGCATTAAATAACTTTCTTTAGCATGCACTATACTGTAAAACTACCACGTTATTTTGACCCCTACTTACTCTAGGATCAAGGCCGCACAAGTGTTTCTATAAAATAACATTTTATATCTAATAAAATAAAATAAAATATGATAAGATATAAGACTATAATATAATATTTTAAAATAAGTATAATATTATAAAAATAGAAATAGCATAATATCATTTTTATTAAATAATAATTTTTTATTATTTAATAATAATATATTAAAATAATAGAATTTTATTTTACAATATTATATTATAATAAAAAATATAATATAATATTATAAAAATTATTTTTATTAATAAACTATTATAAATTATTTTTATATTTTATTATATTTGATTATAAATTATTTTTTAATCTAATATAATAAATTTTATAATATTATATATATAATATATAATAAAACAATACAATTTAGTATGTGTTGTGCTGAATATAGCATGAATTTTTACTTAATCCATTCTAATCCAATACAATCTTGTCCAATCATAAAATTCAATATGTGCTGCCAAACGTACCCATGTCCCATCTGACCATATTCTTTGTAACTCTATGTATATATTGATTTTGTGTAATTATTCATAAATTATAGGTATATACATTTTTAAAATAAATTATTGCACTTATTACTTATCAATACAATTTTACTAATTTAGATTCTCAAATACAGTATGCATTGCAATTAATGTATACATGATATTTAACTTTAAATACTAAAAATGTAGGGTACAATAAATTAAAATTTATGTTAAATTAAGGATGGTAAAAGTATAGATTGAATTAAGTTTGACAAGTTTTTGAGTTTGATCACTTGGTTATATTTTCACTACCACATTCGTGTAAATATTGATAACTTGTTATCAATATTAGAATCGTTTCCTTGTTGAACCAAGTAGGAATTTAAGCTGTACTAAACTGGATGACAACCAAAAATTTAAAAAAAATCAAGTAAACAAACACTTGTACTAAAGAATAAATAGATTAGAGGTGGCACTTTTGAATGATTCAAATTAAATTGAACTAAAGGTTTGGACCAATTTAAAAATTATTAGTTCAATTTCAATTTTTGATTACTTGAACCTGTATCTTTATGGGTACCAGATTGGATCTCATTTTCTTCAGACTCTGTTCTTGCATTATGGTCTTCTAGCTCCACCTCAAACTAATCATGTTTTGAGCTTTGTGAGTCAGAACCTTAACACTCCATCCCGTTGACAATCTTTCCAAGCATTTCATCTTCTTTAAGCACAACATCTCTGCTGACAGTGCATCTTCCAGCCTTCCCATTATGACACCACACTCTATAACCCTTGACACCATCAGGGTAGCCTACAAACACCCTTTGATGGCTTTTGAATCTAGTTTTCCCTGCTTTATATAGACAAAAGCAGTACATCCAAACATCCTCAGATGATCTAATTTAGGTGGTTTTTCAGACCAAACCTCCTCGGGTGTTTTATAGTTAAGTGATGAGGAAGGATTTCTATTTAGAACATAGTTGGCTGTAGACACAGCCACTGCACAGAAATGTTTACAAACTTGAGTTCAAGAGCATGCATCTTCCTTCCTCTCTGATACTTAACGAACAACTTCTAGTTCTTAAAGCAATTAAAAGCTTGATCTTTGCTTTTCAGAACATAGACCCATGCTTTCCTTGAAAAATTATTTATTATTGAAAGAAAATATTTAGATCCACCCAGAGAAGTAACCTGTACTGGCCCCCACAAGTCTGAGTGAATGTATTAGAATGCATTCCAACACCAAATTTGAGTCTATGATGTTTCCCTAGAACATAATACTCACAAGCTTCTAGTGACTTACATGTAACATCTCCCAAAAGTCCTCGTTTTTCCAACTCAGTTAATTCTTCATCACCTAAATGTCCCAACCTTAAATGCCATAGCATCATTGTATTTTAATTCTTTTTTATAGTCACATCCACATTTGCTTCAATATTGGCACCTTCTAACACTTATAAACCATTTTTTCTTTCACCTTTCATCACCATCAAAGAGCCTTTGTTACCTTTAAAACACTAGATTTAGCCTTAAAGCTGTATCCATTCATGTTTAGCATTCATAAGGAGATAAGATTCGTTTTTAACTTCTGAACATATCTGACATTTTGTAGTTCTATGTCATTTCCATTATTTAATTTCATTCTAATGGTACCACATCCACTTACGTT
Organism: Xylocarpus granatum; assembly: GCA_019650275.1. NCBI lineage: Eukaryota > Viridiplantae > Streptophyta > Magnoliopsida > Sapindales > Meliaceae > Xylocarpus > Xylocarpus granatum. The sequence continues at coordinate 247,799 of BNST01000465.1, read as the reverse complement.
GCATTCTAGATCATTTCCGAATAAAACTTTTCTACTTTCATCCAATGTTAAAGAAGAAAACAAAAGTTTATTTGGAGTCATGTCAAAGGAACAACCTGAATCAATAATCCATTCTCTTTCATGTGAATTAGCTGAGATCATAAGCATAAAAGCTGATTGAAAATCATCAGAAGTAGCTATGGCTGCATCACCTTGACCATTTGTTTTTATTTTTTTTAATTTATTGATCCTTCCTTTCTGGGCAATTCCTTCTGAAATGTCCCTCTTTAAGACAGTAAAAATATTTTAATTTCTTCGTCTTTGAGGCTGATCTTATAACATTTTTCTTCCCTTTTGGGTTCTCTTACTTGGCCTTCCTCGGGCATACAAGCTTTCAGAACCATTCAAGTCTCTGGTTTCTGCGCTTTTATTCAATTCTTTAGAATTCAGGGCAGATCTAACATCATCCATGGAAATTGAATCTCTCCCATAAAGCAATGTGTCGACAAAGTGTTCATAAAACTTTGGAAGTGAAGTTAAAACTATTAGTGCTTGATCTTCATCTTCTATTTTGATATCTATTGATTCCAGGTCAAGAATTATCTTATTGAACTCATCTAAGTGTTGGGTGATTGATCCACCTTCAACCAATCTGAATGCATATAGTTTCTTTTTCAAATAGAGTCTCTGTGCCATTGATTGTTTCATGTATTTTGACTCCCACTTGTTCCAGATTCCCTGGGCACTACTTTCCTTCGGAACCTCCCTCAAGACTCCATCCCTTAATGCAAGCACCAGAGCACTGTAAGCCTTCTTGATTATTTCTTTTTTCTCCAAATTTGTCAAGTTTTCTGACATTTCATCTTCATCCAAAAATGCTGCCCCAGATCTTCATGCACCAAGAAAGCTTTCATTTTCATTTTCAGAGGTTAAAGTCATTATCCCTGTAAATTTCTCAATAGAGAACTTAGTTGTTACCATGATTATGATCTCCGTGGCTCTAATACCACTTGTAGTGTTTATGATCACAACAACAAAGATTAGAGAAAATCCTGGAACGCATTATAACCTTGAACTATCTTATTTATGATTCAAGAAAATAATTCAACTCGAGCAACAATGAAGATAAAGATCGATCAGCAGCAGCAACTCAAGATAAACCAGAAAAATGATACAAAAAGAAATTCAGATTGTATATTATTAAGAATCTATCAGTAACATTACAATAGTTAAGTGACTTCTAAAATTTTGTTGATAACTACCTTAACTGAAAATTATAGCTTGACTTCATTTCTTGCCAACTCATAGCAATATCTGATGCAGCTTAGCTTCAGTTGAAGTTCTCAGGCATGAACAACAAAACAAATTGTGAATTTTGAATCACCCTTCATAGTTTTTATGATTTTCCCATGCATTTCACTCGATATTGTGAGCATATTTTTATGACAAATAATAGGTTGTATTTGCATATTAACGAAGCACTACAAGTTGTATTAACCATTAGCTATAGTTATTTTTTGTTAATTGTCTTTTGTAAATAAAATTTTGTTGGTGGTGATTAGCAAAATTTTGTTATTTTTATGAGATTGTACTTAATCAGTAAAGGGGAATTTGTAAGAACGAGTTTGGCTTATCCCATTCCAAAACATTATGCTGAAAGCCGACAACAATTTCGTTCCAAGATTATATCTGTTGGATCTTCAAAGAACTATAAACCAAATTTCTTTTTTGATATTGTTCAACAAATGAAACACAAAAATAAAGAACAGAAATGAACAAGAAATGATGATAATTTGCAAAACAGAACAAGAATTACATGGTTCAGCCACTAGGCCTACATTCACGAACAAAAACAAGCAGAATCTTTATTGATTGATCACTAAGAATTGTACAAGAATCCCAGGAACTAGTTACTTCCTTTCTTTGCTGTAATCTCCAGCAAAAACACTCAAAGAACACAACCCTTTTTACAGAACACAAGAAAAATCACTCCCTTTCCTTATGCTCCCTCCTCACTCATACACATTAAGTATCTATTTATATTTGATTACTGAGCTTTGTTCATTCTTGATCTTGAAATCTTGATGCCAGCTGTAACTTCCTGCAATTGCATCTTGCCAGCTAGACTAACTACCTAACTGTTTTAACTAACTACAACTAACATTATAACCATCCCTTCAATTCTCCACCTTGGTTACAATTCTTCCTGCTGTTCTTACTAAACTTCTAAGATTATGAAACATCATTCCCAACAGTAACTAAATCTAAGCAATGCTTAAACTTAGAAACTGTCAATGACTTTGTAAGCATATTTGCAGCATTCTCATCAGTATGTATCTTTTCCAGTTTTATCACTCCTTTTGAGACCTCATCTCTAATAAAGTGAAACTTCATATCTATATGCTTTGTCCTCTCATGATTCATTTGATTTTTAGTCAAATGTATTGCACTTTGGCTGTCACACATAATAGACACTGATTCCTCCTTCAATCCTAGCTCTGCAGTCAAGCCTTGTAGCCATTTAGCCTCCTTGATTGCTTCTGAAATTGCTATATACTCTGATTTTGTAGTAGACAACGCTACTACATGCTGTAAGGTTGATTTCCAGCTAACTATACAATTATACAACGTGAACAAATATCCTGTTCTTGACTTTCTCTTATCTAAATCACCTGCATAATCAGCATCAACATATCCGTGAAGCATATACCTTGCATCCCTGTCAGTTCCATAAAGAAGACCCACCCTGGAAGTACCTTTCAAGTATCTTAAAACCCACTTGATAGCTTCCCAATGATGCCTTCCTAGATTTGCCATGTATTTACTTACCATGCTTACTACATAAGCCAAATTAGGCCTTGAGTAGATCATGGCATACATCAAACTCCCAACAACATTTGAATATGGTGTAGATGTCTTCTGAGCTTTATCTTGATCTGTTACTGGACAACTTTCAGCAGACAATTTGAAATGTATTGGGAGAGGACAATTTACAAATTTAGCATCCACCATATTGAATTTCTCAAGAACTTTACAAATATATCCTTCTTGAGAAATTATCTATGCTTCTGCATTTCTATTCCTTCTGATATCCATGCCTAAAATCTTCTTAGCTTCTCCCAATTCCTTCATTTCAAACACTTCCATAAGTCTTCTCTTAAGCTTCTGAATTTCATATCTCATTTTACTTATAATGAGCATGTCATCAACATAAAGTAGCAGATATATGGCTTTTTCACTCCCAACATGCATATAGTACACACAACAATCATAAGAACTTCTTTTGAATCCATGCTTGACCATAAACTCATCAAACCTCTTATACCACTGTCTTGGAGACTGTTTTAGGCCATATAGTGATTTCTTCAATAGACAAACTTGATCTCACTTCTGATTTGACTCGAACCCCTCTGGTTGCTCCATCAAAATTTGTTCTTCAAGTTCTCCATGCAAGAAAGCTGTCTTAACATCCATATGCTCCATTTCAAGATTAAATTTTGTTGTCATGGCTAACAACACCCTTATTGAGCTAAATTTTACCACAGAAGAGAACACTTCTGTGTAATCAATTCCTTCTCTTTGTGCATAACCTTTAACCACTAATCTAGCCTTAAATCTCATAGAATCAGTCCTTGTGAGTCATTCTTTAATCTTATAAATTCACTTACACCCTACTACTCTTGCTTCTTTTGGTCTTGGTACCAAACTCCATGTTCATTTTTGATAAGAGATTTTATTTCATCATCCATGGCTTCCTGCCATTCTTTCTTATACTCACTCTGTATGGCTTCTTTGTATGTTACTGGTTCATTTCCAATGAACTCCTGCTTGGTGATCAAAGCATATGCTATTAAATCAGCATATCCATACCTCATTGGTGCTTTAACTGTTCTTTTCTGTCTATCCCTGGTCAGTTGATACCCATCTGATTCTAGTTGTCCAACTTCCTCATTAGCTTCCATATTTCTTGATTTACTTCCAAGATTTGATTGTGACTCCACCTCAATTTGTATTATCTTAGATCCTAGTGTTTTCTCCTTTTGATGGAATGATGTCTGCCCACCATCTCTAGTTTCTCTCGACTGCTTTGCATCCAACATAACATCCTCATTGAAAATCACATCTCTACTAATAATACATCTTGGAGGGTTTAGATCAGTGCACTAGAGTTTGTATCCTTTCACACCTTCTGGATATCCTAAGAATACCCCTTTTATTGCTTGAGGTTCCAATTTCCCTTGTTTCACATGTGCATAAGGAGGACACCCAAAAATTCTCAAGTTTTGGTATTCTACAGGCCTTCCACTCCACAACTCTTGTGGAGTTTTACCCCTTTAGTGCTTTGGATGGACTTCTATTAATTAGAAAAGTTGTCATCAAAGCTTCTGCCCAAAACCCTTTTGATAACTTTGAGTGACTCAACATACATCTTACCTTCTCAGTTATTGTTCTATTCATTCTCTTAGCTATGCCATTCTGTTGAGGTGTCATCCAGACTATTTTGTATCGCAAAATTCTCTCCTTTGTACAGAAATCATTGAATTCCTTACCATAGAACTCAAGTCCATTATCTATTCTAAATGCTTTCACTTTCTTATCTATCTGTTTTTCCACAAACATTTTCCAACTCTTAAATGCTTCAAATGTTTGCTTTTTAGACTTCAAAATATATACCCATAACTTCCTAGAGAAATCATCAATGAGTGACAAGAAATACCTACTGCCACCCAAAGATTTTGACTGTGAAGGCCCCCACAAATCAACATGTATATATTCCAATATAGTCTTGGTTTTATGTCTCCCTTCTCCAAATTTGAACTTGCAAGTTTTTCCATATATACACTCTTCACAGAAATCTAGTCTAGAAATTTGATCATTGCCTAACAATCCTTGCCTATTTAACTCCTTTAATACCTTAAGACTTAGATGTCTAAACCTTAGATGCCGCAACCTTGATTTATCAGTCTCATTAGTTGCTGATGTTGAGGCTGATGCAAGCAGTGTTTCACCATTGAATACATATAACCCATTACTCAATGTCCTTTCATAATCACCATTGATCCCTTTATTACTTTTAATGTCCCTTTCTTTGCTTTAAAGGTGTAACCTGCTTTGTCAAGCTCCCCCAAAGAGATTAAATTCCTTTTCAAACTAGGAACATGCCTAACATTAGTTAGTTCTAATATTGAATTATCAGCAATCCTAATCTTAACTATTCCAGCACCAATCACATCACAAGAGACATTATTCCCCATTAAAACTTTTCCCTTATAACTAGGATAATAAGTGATAAATGAATTATTGTTTGGGCATAGATGAAAAGAACAACCTGAATCTAATAACCACTGACCTTCAATTCCCTTATCAGAAGCCACAAATAGTTTTGCAGTTTCAAAGTCTTCATAAGAGGAACAACTATCTTTTAATGCAACTGTGGCATTTTCAATGTTATTCTTTGATTCCTTTTGCTTATTTATCTTTTCTGGGAAGTCCTTTTTGAAGTGACCTTCCTTATGGCATTGAAAACATTTGAATTTCTTGGTTCTCGACTTTGATCTCTGTCGGTTCCTTTCCTTTTGTGCCTTCTTTTCTGATCTACCTCTTGTTGCATGCACCTCACCCTGTCCTGCTTCATCTTTCTTCTTAAGTTCCTTCAAGCTTAAGGCTGCCTTCATATCCTGCATTGAAATTGTGTCTCTTCCAAGAGTTAAAGTATCTACAAAGTGTTCATATGAGTCAGGTAAAGAGTTAAGTAGTAACATTGCTTGATCTTCATCTTCTATCTTGATGTCAATATTTTCAAGATCAAGAATGATTCTGTTAAACTCATCCAAATGATCTCTCATTGAACATCCTTCCTTCAATACAAAGGTATAGAGTCTTGTGCAAAGGTATAGAGCTAAGTAGTAACATTGCTGAGCTTTGTTCATTCTTGATTTTGAAATCTTGATGCCAGCTGTAACTTCCTGCAATTGCATCTTGCTAGCTAAACTAACTACTTAACTATTTTAACTAACTACAACTAACATTGTAACCATCCCTTCAATATCTACGTGAAGCAATGCATTAAAGATGAGAAAACGAAAAGTCTCAAGTGACAGAAGTAGGTGCCTAGAGAGTGCCACTTGGTGCTTGAGCTACGATTGGGCAAGGTTGCCAAAAGCAAGGCGGCTCAAGAGTGTGCACTTGACATTCTAGCAAAGGCACTCAATATAGGCTTCTTTAAAGGCTAAATGCCTATAAAGTGCCCATTAGGCACTCAAGTGGCCAAGGCCATCTCCTTAGTAGATTTTAAATGCCCAGAGAGAGCCCATCTAGCATTTAGGCATACTTACAATAACATAAGTATTTTACTCACATCAAGTTAGTGTTTTGAGTAGTTGTCAAAGTTGGGCTTGCTTCACACACAAAGCTTTTTTAAGCACTCATTTCTTTCTTAATTACTTGTTGGAGAAACTAATTTTATTTCAGGTGAACTAGATTTACTTCCTTATTTCTCTTGAGAGTAAATCACCACACCATTCAAACACAAAATTTAGATAAGAAGTTTTCAAAGTTTAGATAGTGGTTGATGGCTAGAACTCTAGCCTTATGAATGTGTCATCCATGGGTTCCAACTAAAAGACAGAAGTTTTCAGAGTTCTGAATTGCTTAAAATGAGTCACTTGTCAAGTTAGGATGACTTAAAATTTTAGAGTTATTTTACAAAATCACTCGTTGTAAATTTATCTTTGTTATTAAAATATTTTGGTAGCTTCTATATCAACACGAAAGGGTTTTATCTATTGAAGATTTTTTCAAATGTTTCTCTTTGATAACAAATTATCGTATCTATTACTTAATTGTTTCTATTTCTTTAGATATAATTTGTTATTGTAGTTTTATTATGTTGAAATATCTAAGATTTATAAATTTAGGGTTGACAAGTTTTAACCTAATACTGAATTACTTCAAAGTTTGTTGTTATTATCTCCAAACATACTCCAAAATATGCCTCAATTTTATGCTACAATAATAAGTTGCTTTTACAAGTGATTCATTAGTTGAAGGGTTTGGAATTAATGTATGGCTGAGGACGAAAACAAACAAGTTAGATATTAAAGAGAATTTTAGGTGGGACGAATCTACTATACGAGTAAAATTATTCAATTAATAAAGTGTGAGAAATATATTTATTGACAATAGGTAAAAAAAAGTTAATGGAAGATCTTACTATTCAATTAATGTGGTGAGAGAAATTTTAGAAATTTTTTTTTCTACTTACCATTAATAAATATGTTTTTTATTTACTTCAATGATGAGATGGTTCTACTGCGTTAGCATTGCTGACTGGTAAAACCTTCGTACCTAAAACTCTTTCTGCATATTAAATCCATAGTATAAAACTATGTATTTGCTGATAACTAATTAAAAATCTCTAAATAGTATTTCTTGGTTCCTATATTTGCTATGGCAAGAAAATCTTATTAACCAAAAATTGGAGAAAACCCAAGCATAAACATAAGATAGAAGAAACAAAATATTTGAATATAAAAATTTTATTGAATAATGAAAGAATAAATGATAAATTAGGATTACTAAAAATTAATCAAAATTTCTCAAACTTGGCAAAATCATATTTTAGTAAAAACATGACTATAAATTGATTTAAAAAATTGAAAAAAAAACTTAAATCAAATTTATAATTATTAATGGAAAATTACTTGTTGCCTCTCATTGGAAAATACAAAAGACTCTCTATGATACTGTTAAAAATACTTCATAAATGCCAAATTATTTTTTATAATTGACATATTTGCTCGTGTAAAATTTGAATTGAAATTTAGCTTAAGTAAGGACCTAATTAATCCGATTTTCCTCAATTGAAGAAAAATAGATGTATTTATATTAAGACGTGAGCCCTTAATTTTGCTGTTGAAAACGCAAGTCCAAACACATTGTTATGTGAAGACTTTGATCAGTTATTCTATTTTTCCTAACATTATGATCTGTTCATTTAGTGCATGCCTTTTGTATCAACAGCTACGTGACTTCCGGACTTCCAGTCCATGACTCGGTAATTAGTTACCGTGGAACGCAAAAGTTAGCTTTGCCATCTATTCGAAAACATCTGGTTAACGTGTCGCAGGTAGCTTATTGTGATTGGACCGTATTATAATTAATTATGTAACCAGATTGCCGAACAGCGTTACATCGTTTGTGTTATTTCTTGTCTGTTTTTCTTCTGTCTTATTCATGACGACTTCACAATTGTAAGAGTATAATTATTCTCATTATTTTTGTATTAGTCTTACTGCCGTCCACACTTTCCGCACAACACTTGTTAAATTAATTATGAACAACAAAATTGCCGGATGTTAAGCCAGGTCATCTATAAATAGTTTAGTATAGGAACAGGTGTAAACTGAATTTAATTTGCGAGGAGTTCTTCCACATTCCTATTTTGTGACGAGTACATTAAAATGTAACGTGCCGTTGGATAATCAATTAATGTTAAAAGAAAAATGAACTAGCAACAAAGGAGAAAGACATTCGGACAAATCTTCCTTCTCTCTTCAGCCAGCAAACAGCAACAAGCTCTAATTAGTCACTACATTTTCCTCCACCATATTAAGAAATTAACTTGAAATACGTAGCATAATTAAAATAAGTACAAAACAACACATTCCAATTTAAGTTTTTGCTATTGTTTATCACCAAATTCTTGATTTTTTCTTTTTTTTTGCATGTCTTGACTCAAAGAAAATATAACCAACGACTACTGCATTAAAGGCAATTCTTCTGCATAACCCATAGTTTTCTCTATGCCGAACCTACCGGTTTCCTTTTGTTTCGAAAGTTAAGGACTTGATTCCATTAGGAATTAGCTAGAGATTGTAACTAGATATCCTCTAGACTTCTTAACAGAATCAGGTTTGGAGATTATACAGATTAAAACATTCGTTTTAGTAAGTATTTATCAGCTCTAATTAATTTATGCGATTAATTAATCTAACACACTACAAAGTGAGTAAATAGATTGCCGCAGTTTTTCTGCGAAACGCTTGCTACGGTGACGGAATATATCATGGGTGATAATGCAGAGTGGACGAGTAATTTCAATTATAATGCTTGGGCTGAGGACAAAGTATTTCGTGTTTGGTAACAAATATGGTATGTCTAATCATATTAGTTTACTAACAAATAAAAGAAGTATGCAGTGTTTGATATTGCATTTGATCTAGCCTAAATATTTTCTAAGATGATAAAAAAAAGTTATTTTTGATGAATACAGTTTTTCAAAAAATTAAAAATACATGTTATTTTAACATACTTTATCAAGCTTTTTAAAGTGTAATTGAGATTAAGATACTATAGCTTTGAAATTACAATTGTTCTCAGAATAAAATATCCATTTGAATGTTTGTATATAGTTCTCCAGTATCCTGCGGAAGCACAAAACGTGTAATAAGTGAACGTAACCAGTTTCCAAAACTGTGAAAAACCGCCAAGCTATGGAAATGATACCGCTGTTTTGGCGGCCCCTGGTGTCGAGTAGGCAAACACTGCAAACTCGGTAGCTCAAAGCTTGCCAAAACTGTGCAGCCACAAGCAGAAGCTTCAGCTCCAAGCATAGCAACTTCCCTGCACCATGCTATGACTTATTCATCGAAGAAATCCAATGGAACATTTATCTTCGGCGATCAGTACTGTTGGTGATCGATCGCATTGATTTATGGAATAGTGCTACTTCAGCGTCATGCTTTGGGAGTAGTGTAATTGGAGCGGAATTGTTTATGATAAAATAGTGAGTTGCATCAACTGTACTTGATTAATTAATTGGCCGAGCCACTTCTTGGGGAAACATTGTATGTGCGAAGGATTGTAAACAGAAATAGATATGAAATTCAAGCAATAAAAATATATTTTGCGATGAAGGAAAGTATTTAGATATTATTTATTAAAGTTAATGAACCCATAGAATTAGAATACGAAATTTTGTATTTGAGTTAACATTATGCTTATTAAATTGTTTTCTCCGATCATTATTAATGGTATAATTAATTAATTAATGAATAATGTGATATATTTATTTCATCATTTTTTTCCTTAAATTGAAACTTTTTGTTTAATGATAACATATTTCACCAAGTACATAGTGAAATATGTGAAGGGCAACACTAATTGAAAAATATCTCCATCACTTGATTTTATTACGATAATTCCATTTTAATAGAAATTCTGTCACCAGTTTATGACTCGCTACAAAGTTACTGCAGAAGTGAAAATTAATGTGCACGTGTGGCCTATTTTGTACAGCACATGTTCTTTTTTACTACACAACCATCTGCATGGCATGGAGTGTACTTCTTCTAAAATCTTCCCAGAACCTCTCTTGTATATAACCATCTCTGTACTCCATAAACATTTGTTATTTACTCTCTGATTCTCTCTTTTGTTGAAGATAACAAAAATGTGATCCCAATTTAAAGAGTCGGAATATTAGTTACGATATCAATGTAATATCCATACATACAGGTTCGATTTGAAATATCAAAATTATACATTAATCTTAATTTCTCAATTCGTAATCTTATACGAAATTGCTGTTGGGGTTGAGAGTTGTATGAAGCTACCGATATTTGAGATTTAAATTTAATAAAATCCCAATGTATGAAAGGTGCTTTACTTGCATATTCTTGTTCTTTGACTCAAGTTTTGATTATGATCCAATAAGAATGAACGAATTTATCTGCCGTTAATTGGATATGAAGGATGGAAGAAGGAACTGGAAAGAGGAATGAGGAACCATTCGGACAAAATTCCTTCTCTGTTAAGACGGCCAACTTCGTCGGATTATTCACCAGCTTTCCCATGACTGTATTAAGAAATATTTAATACAGCTCAAAACCTGAAACAAATACAAAACAACATCGTCAAATCTCGAATTACTCACCACATTTCCCTCGACCATATTAAGAAATATTTAATGCACCTCAAAATCTGAGACAAACATAAAACAAGATATTATGATATTTCCTTTTCTATCGAGTTGCCTGTCTTGATTCAAACAACACAACCAAATACATCATTTTCACTGCAACTCTACTGTAATGCTTGCCGACCATTGCCGCTCTCCCACGGCCACATTAAGAAATATTTAACACAGCTCAAAGTCTGAAACAAATAAAACAGCATATTATAATATTTGTTTTCTGTAGCTTATATGGGGAGGATTTAGTATAAATAGACCATCATATAAAGCTCTAGAAAATCAAATTTGGAGTCTACACAACCAGTCTTTGATTCAGTCTTTTCAATCTGTGTTAAGCTATAATATTATACTTATGGCTTCGAATTGGGTTGTCACTTTTACCATTGCTGCAATTGTTCTGCCAACAGTTGCTATGGCGACAGACTATATCGTCGGCGATGAGACGGGGTGGACGGTTAAGTATGATTATCAAAATTGGGCCAAGGACAAAGTTTTTCGTGTTGGTGACAAATTAGGTACAATTATCAACTTCGTTTACTGAGCATTTGGTTAATACTTCTACCCTATTTGGTATATTGCAAGTCAAAAGTCATGAATTTAGAAATACTACTAGATTCACTCAAATTTAAAAATATCTTCTGAACATCAAATTTCGGACAGTCATATAAACTCAATATCAATGTTTTTCTTTATCATAATATTACAAAAAAATTATTTAAAAAATGCAAATAAAAAAATTTCACGTGCTTACAATATTTTCATGAGGATTGGTGACTCTTTTTCTTTCGTTTTCGTTTTCCTCCTATTTGCCTAATTTTCTTTTTTTTTCTTTTCATGCAGTGTTCCAATACAAGCCTCCAAATCACAATGTAGTGAAAGTGAATGGTGCCGAATTCAATAACTGCACAGTATCAAAATTAAGCGAGCCTCTTACCTCTGGAAATGACACAATCCCTCTTACCTCTCCAGGAAGGAAGTGGTACATTTGTGGCAAAGCCGGCCACTGTGATGCGGGCCAGAAGCTAGTCATTACTGTTCTTTCAGATGGTCCAGCTCCTGCTCCGATTCCAGGCAATTCCGACAATTCCGCTGCTTTTGGGATTATGTCATCTGCGTCTTCGGTCATGGGGGCGGCTATAGTTTTTATTGCAATGAAGGTCATGGTGTAAGCAATATTAACTTAGGTGATTGCTACGTAACTTCTAGTGTGCTGGTTTGTTTGCTCCGAAATAAATTTGTTACTTAATTTTTATAACCATCATAGCCTGTTAACAAGCTGCATCTTAAATTTTTCTTGCTTGTTTGAGAGGAGAATCATTTACTGTGTGGTGACTTCAATGCGGAAATTGGCTCCTGAGAAAATGAGTTTGGCATAACACAAACTTCCCAAACTTACGTTAGAATGTCTGGTACATCGATCGTACAGTTTAATATAAGAGTACGGTTTAATTGTTGCACCAAACACATTATATGATTCGGTGTAATATAACACAGTATAGCACTATATAATACAAAATAACATCGTATACAATACAGTGTATTAGACATGCCTTTTTACCAATTTTTTATAAATTAAAATTACTACCGTGAATCTTACTAACATGCTAGTGTCGTAGAAAATCAGACTCAATGGCAGTCTAACCTTCAACATTTAATGGTTTAGTTCTATAAGCATGCACTCCTAAATATAGAATCTTAGAACAACTATATAGTAGTTTACTCATTGCTGTCAAAACAGAGATAACAATAAGGAGATTTTCTTCCTTATCTCAAAGTATTGGTGACTTCTTTTTATAAAATGAGATATTGTACCACCATTAAACATAAAATTAATATCATCATAATATTGAACATCAATGTAAAATTTGTAAGCAATAAATAAATAAACTATTATTTGCATTTTTAATATATATAATGGTCGTCAATTAACTAGGATATTGTGTATCTTGAAATATATAAAATACCCAATTTTAAAATACACAAAATAATTATCAAGAAATCTTTTAGAATTCAATGTGTATGTATTGGTGCTTTTCAAGCTATGAATCAACCATTAGACAACTACTTGTGTCTCACAAAAACTTGGTGAAACAAAAAGTTTCTATTAATCAATGTTCCTTTGCACAAGTCAAAGGACTGACTACTCCTAATAAATTCGCTACAACTGAGTTGTTTTATGGTCTGGCACTTTAATGGATCTGTGCCTACCTATTCATAAATACTGTAGAGATGTTGTCTAAGCTTTCATAAAAGAAGGACCCAATTTCTACACTCATATAAATTTTAATTGCTCAAAAGATTTTGAGTTAAAAATGATGTCAATATATTATAGGGATCAAAACAAAATATTATAAAATTGTGATATTGAATATATGTACCCAAAAATTATATCAGAAGACATAAATTAATAAGAGATGAAGATCTCATAGATAATTTATTTTGAACATAAACAAAATTATCCCACTTCTTCCTTTCAACACAAAGATTATATAGATATATCTTATCTCCAAAATTATATTTTTATTGCCATGCCATATACTATACAATATTTAAAATGTTATTCAACATATTATGACATTACACATTTTCCTCTATTTCATAGATACATGTTAACTTTCTAGCCCATATCTATGCATATCAAACATCAAAATAAAGCATCATAATATTATAGGAAACATGATATATGAAAAAAAAATACAGTTTTATACCCCATGTGCCTTCAACTTTTCTTCCATATTATCATGGCTCATATTCATTTATGGTACTTTCTATACACACCCCCATCGACACCAATGATTTTCTTCTTCTATATTAAGTCTATTGTACTCATAATCCATCAAAATTTATGTCTTTTCTTAAGATTATTGGAAGTTCATAGAGATGATGGATATTAGTACAACAACTTACAAACACAAGATGAATCAATAAATTAAGGCATGCTAAAAGCATTGTAGTTAAAGAAAGATTTCATCTCTCTAGGATAATATTCTGGTGCACTCTAAAATGTAGAATCCTAGAACAACTATCTAATGTTTTACTCTTTAGTGTTAAAATAGAGATAACAATAAGAAGAATTTCTCACTTGTCTCAAAGTATTGGTGACCTCCTTTTATAGTATAAGATATTATGCCACCATTAAACATAAATTAATATCATCATAATATTGACCATTAATATAAAATTTGTAATCAACAAATAAATAATGACATAGGTTATAATATATAATGATCAGTTAAATTATATTTCATAGCCAATAAATAAATAAAATATTATTTACATTTTTAATATACATATAATGGTCAATTAACTAGGACATTGTGTATTTTGAAATATACATAATACCCAAGAGTAAATACATATATTATTATACTACCTTAATTACTTGATTAATGCATGAGTTAAAGTCAACGTTATAGGGCTATAATGTAAGAATTAATCCAATTGTGAAATCAGCATTTGTGTTAGAAATCAAGCAAACCAAACTCAAAAGAATGGGATAATGAAGCTCATTTCATTTAATTAGTCCTCATGAATGAGTTAATATATTTTACAGAAAGACCAAAAGAATCAAGATAAGTCTTATAATTAATTAACTATACAACAACAAGAGTTAGACCTTAACATATAAATTAAGCATGTCAATGCTTATATGCAACTTTTGCCCCAATAGCCACCATATAATCTAATGTATCAAGTTTTAGAGCCATCTTCCCATTCATTTCTATGTAGAAATGAAAAAGAGTCATCGGTTAGTCCGAGTGACCATAGGCTGGGCTCTATTCGGATAGTATACGGGTTGGTCTGTGTTACTATAGGCTGGGATATATTTAGGGTTTATGGGTTGGATTATGCGATCATAGGCTGGATCCTAATACCTTATACTAGATATGGTCCTATGTTGATTATATCAAAGAGATGAGGATAGTGTGAATATGATATAGCCATTGATTGCAAATGTATTAACCATGACTAATTAAAGAAAGAAAGAAAATGAAAAAAATGATATTTTAACGAAAATTGTGAAAATTTCTCAAATTGGCATAACATAAAGCATTGTTGTGTGGTTGTGAGTATATTTGCATAAATTCTTATGTTTATATATTATGTACTACTTATGGACATATGAATTGGCCTAGAGGAAAAGAAATTATTTCTAGAAATTATGTTTACCTTACTGAGCAATTTTGATTGCTCACCCTTCAGGTTTTCTTACTTTCAAGTAAGGTGAAATCTATGAAACTTGGAAGTACAACTGAAGCATAGCACATGGAAAAAAAAGGGAGGCATGGGCTTAATATTTTAGTTTGTTTGTATGTACAAAGATAAGTATTTTATGTTTTTCTTTATAAACTATTTTGAAAATATTTGCTTGAAAGTAAAATGGTTAATTGAATATAGTTGTGAGAGATTGTGATATAAAACCTTGTATGGTGGTGGTAGTTGGAATGAGGTATATTTAGAAATGTCAAAATTCTTCTTGTAGATAGTTAGCTTAAGTTTTCTAACCAAAATATTGCAAATTTTTTTTAAAAATTACTATTTATTTGATCAAGCAAAACTATTTATTTGGTCATGTATTATTTATATGGTCATTAGAATATATTTAATGGTCACGTCAATTTTGGTATCAGAGCTGATTTCACCTTACCTTGATTACTCTATGGTTTTATGTGGTTGAATTGATTTGATATGTAGATATGGCCAAAGGGAAATATGATAGATGGACTTGTGTCAGTGTAAAGGAGGAAAGACATTTAGGCAGGGTCCTTATAAAGGATCTCGAGAGATTTGTCACAGAGCCGGGAAACGCCGACCTAAGGAGACATGGCCTTCACCATAATAGATTTGTTCATATGAATCTGGGGCTAGGATGAATCCCTAATATGGAGAATACTTATTTGGTGGGAAGATAAGAAGAAAGACACCATTGTAAAATTCAAGCTTTGAAAGGACTACAAGTTTATGGCAAAGGAATAAACCAATATAAATTAGTGACTCGTAGACTGTATTGGAATAGGCAGTACTACAATACTGATAACCCCGAGAGAGATTGGATAGCGAGGATTGGTGAAGCACCAGTAAAGGAGGCTAGTTCTAGTACTAGTAACAAACTAGGATCGACTAGAATACTCAATCGTTTTCCTGTAAGAAACTAGGAACTTTTTACCCAAATGCCTAAAGAACAAGAATAGAGGGTGAGGTAAGATGTGAATAAGAAAGTACTACGTAAATGTGTAGATGATCTAGTGCAGTCGCCATCTTAATGCATATATATACTAACTGTGATGTTGTAAAGGTGTGTTATGTAATGTTAATATTTATATTATGGAATAATGTATACCTTATTGTGAGATATGAAATGTTTGCTATGAAATGTAAGACCAGGCTGTTCTAGTACTAGTTTGCATGTTACCTAAAAACGTTTGCAAGTTGTTTGCCTAATCGTGGGCAACTAGCTGAGGTCTTTCATTTATTCTTGAATTTGTGTGACAATGTTATCGAACAACAAGGAATTATGAATAAAAATCTTGGATTTTTTTTTATTGATTCTTATTTTTCATGAACTTAAAGTTAGTTAGAAACTCATTCTCATTAAAATCAACTTGCCTAGAAATCTTAATTCTTATAAGTCACACAAATATTATAATCAAAGTTATAATAAAGGAATACAAATTTGGAAGTGTTATACTATAGTTTATTCTTCTTAGAGGATCTCAAATATGGTTAACATCTACAGCCAAATTTTCTTAGAAATATGCAATTAGGAAGTTTTCAAATAGCTTATATTGTAGCAATAAATTGGCTGTGATTGAGGATGGTAACTTGTTATTGAGGTATACAGCAATTTCAAAAGCAAACCACCATATCTTTGATGGCAAGTCAAATTTTGCTAAAATGTTAAAGTCTATTTCCACCAAACGCACATGGTTTCTCCGAACATTACCATTTTGATGTGAGGTATAAAGGCATGAGTGACTAAATGGGATTCCTTTTTATCTAAGATAGTTTTCTAACTGTTGAATTCACTTTTGCAATCCATTTGAGTGGCAGTAATTTTACAATTTAGAAGTCTTTTTATTCTTTCAATGTACTGAATGAATGATATTAAGGTTTTTAACTTTTGTTTCAAAGTTTATATCCATTTGCATCTTGGGAAATCGTCAATTATGTTTAGATAATAGTTTTAGTCATTTGTTAAGCTTATGGGTGTAAATTCCTACAAATCTGCATGCAGCAATTCAAAGGGTCTTCAAGTTTTTCTTTCACTATTTTTAAAATTTAATTAGTGGTTATTTCCTAGTTGACAACATTGCAAAATAAGGAAAATTAAGCTTTATTAATATTCAAAAGATTGATAGAAATTGATAGGATTTCTTTTATAATTTGGTCATTAAGGTGCTTAAGTCTCCTATGTAAAGAATCATGACATTTAAACCTCTTGTTTCTATTATTGAATCTTATTCTAAGTTGACTTTTGGTAAAAAAAATTGTTAGTAGCTAATAAAGACTAATATACACTAAGCTAACATGCTTTTGAATTAATGGTGAATTTCTAATCTGTTTAACACTTGAACAAGTAGAAACTTCCTCTAGCCACTCCTTTCATCAATACTTTCTTTCCCACTCAAACCAAGAATGAGATAGGTCAAGTAAGGTTAGGAATAATGAATCTTATTATGATAAACTGATTCCTTTTGCAAGTTTGTTACTACTGGTAGTTCCTACAAAGGATCGAACGAATGATGCATACATTACTTGAATTCTTGATGTAGATGATATAGGATTGATTCTCATCCTTCACAAAGCACAACTATTAACAACTATTAAGTCATTATCTAAAGTTAATTTAGATATGCTAACCAAGTTCTTTGTTATTTCAAGCATAAACGACATTTTTTCAATTTCAATGGCCTTCAACCTTTTAATGCATTCAGAAGAATAATAACTAACATGTAAAATTCTTAAATTATTAGCATTTCCAACACTTTTTCCATACCTTTCTATTTTGATTTGTTAACAAGTTACACCACTATCTAAGTACTACCTCTGTTTAACTTTTGATTCTTGAACTGTAACAAAGGTCAATAACTGACTTGTGTTATAACATTCTTGGTTTCAAAGTCTTCATCAAATTAATGTCAACATGTCACTGTTATGTGTCCATTTTTGTTGCAAATCTATCGAGTTAGCTCGGTTTGGTTTTGACATCATAATGTTCCAATTACTACTCTACATTTTTGTCTATCTCTAAAATTGTCTCTGCTTCCTATTGAGTTATAATCTTTTCCTCTTGTGTTTGTTTTTATGTTTTAGATTTTAGCATTATTATTTGTTGTTACACTTTCTCCAATGTAATAATTTTTACGCGTGTCATGGTTCTCAAGTCTACTTTGAAATGTTAAATGTTGTACATATGTATCTTCAAAAGACAAACATTTTATTTTGGATGTAATGTTTATAACAGCATCATAGTTCCCTGCTAAACCATTTAAGATGTACTCTAGCAATTCTTTATCCAAAATAGGTTTTTCAGCAATAATGGGTGAATCTATTAAGCTTTTTATCTATTATAGGATATACTTTAGTAGTTCTTTTAGGTTTGGAGTTGATTCTTTAGTTGAAGTATATTTGCATAAGACTGAGATGAATACATCCTTGCTAATAAGTTCCAAAGTTCTTTGGATGTAACATAGCTTATTGAGTTCTCATAAATGTTTTTAACATGGTAGAAAATAGCCAATTAAAAAAGTGTTGCTCTTATTTCCTCTAATGTAGAAAGGTTGAGTTCTCAATGTTGGTTGTGGTATGTGTCTATTCATCAATAACAAAATTGCATCTCTGTGATGCAACCTTTAAGCCATTAATGAAACTTTCTAAATGATTGCCTCTTATAGTGAGAAGCACTTATGCTTTACAAATGAGAAATTTATATCTATCTAGCTTGATAGTTGTTAAAAAGATTAGATTGCTTAAGTTGCTTGAGGGAGCATCAACAATAGTGTTTCCAATATTAGATGTTGAGTCAAGAAAGGTACTAGTGCTTGATAATAAGAAGAAGCCTTCTCTAATACCAAATTAAAGAGGTTATGTCTTTTATGCAGTCAATAATATTTGAAGTTGTGTATATTTGTCAATATACTTGAACACAACACTACCACAAGTATATGTTCAAATTTAACAGAGGAATGTTGGAAAACCCAAGGACTGTACAAGAATTTGCAAATTGTAATGAGTAAGATGATATAGCTATAAATTGTACAATATAGTTACAAGGTTTGTCATCTTCTGTCGATAGCCACCAGCACAAACTGTAACTATGTAAACACTTGTACAGTAGATGTAGTCCTTTCGCTTTACAAGCAAGTACATCTCCTTTGCTCTCTTTAGTTTTGCTTGCTTTCTTAACTTATACTTGCAAAAATTTGTAATATGATCTTAGCACATAAGATTTTTTTTTCAGACTTCGAAATTACAAAGAATTATTCCATTTTGAAACTTGAGGATTTGATTGGTTTGTGCCTTTTGATAATTTTTCTAGACAATCTTCTCTTCAATGGGTGAGACTATATTCTTTCTTTAATTATGAACTTTCTTTTTCTTAATTTCTAGCCCTTCTAAACCTATAATTGGTAATTAGTAATTAATATAGGAATGTTATCTTTAATGTTAAAAGATAAATATTATTTTTTATTTTAGGTTAACTACACATCATCAAAAAATTATTTTAGACTAAACTAATTTTTTATATTATACAAACTTCATAAAAATTTTAATTACATAAGTAAAATCCAATAATAACATCATGTTTAAAACAATGAAGTAACTATTAACAAACCATTGAAATTTATTTTAATTTGGCCATGAATGATACAAATGTAGATAGAGAGACTAAATTGATTCAACTTGTTGTACACTTCATAGAACAATCTCAGGATAAAATGAATGTATTTATTTATTTTTCTCAGAAAAGAAAGATAGAAACAATGAAATACAAAAATAGGACAAACAGAAATTTAATTTTTAATATATGGTTTTACAATAAGAGAAATATTTGAGTATATACTAAGTAAATGGTTAAATTTGTATTTTGGTCATATCTGTAAATTGATTTTATATTTTATCATATAAATTAAAAAGATTATTAATATTTATATTAAGTATCTGCTTTATCCAAAAATAGAAAAGGCCAGTAGAAAATCTTAATCCTATACATGCAGTACTGGCCTTAAATCAGTATATTAATGCATGATGGGGAGTCAGAGCTATGCTACAATTTCAATTTGTGGTACAAATCAAGCAACCGAAACTCACAACTCACAAGGACCAAAAAAATGAATCACATTTGATTTAATATGACATTATATGCAACGAATTTATTAATACGTTTAAGAGGACTTAATGCAACATACGCCCCAACAGCCACACCAGCAGCCAATGCCTGGAGCTTCAAAGCGGTAGCCCGGCCGTTGGAACTGCACCAGATATGAATTTTGTCGGGTCAATATTCATCGCGCGTTTGATGTATTAGCAGGCAGTAATTCGGATTGCTTCTCTTGGTTTTTACTAATTGGTTGATCGTCTTCTGCAGGTTGATGATTTCGGTATCACTAGGAGTTTTCTTTGGCATTGTTATGGAAATAACTCCAGCTGAAAACTTTGCAACAATTTCATCCCTTTTGCATTGTTTAGAAACAACGATTTCCTTGCGGAAACTACTGCTTTCTTCATACGGACCGTCTCCGGTAATCTTTAGGACAACATCGTCGTTGGTTGTGACCTTCAGTTGTTCATGCTTGAAACCTGCAAAAATTTAATCAAGTTAATAAGATGGTTTTTCAGGAGAAATAAAATAAAATAATGAAAGTTGGCGTTACAATTGTGTTTTGTATATTTTTTAATATTTTTTACCAATTGTATAAATACCAATACCTGGGAGATGGACTGCAAGAACATCCTGTCTTTCGTCTCTTCGCCATCTACACGAGGGTTCGAAGTAGTTTTCACTTTCAAGGTTTGACATTGATGACTAGTTTGGATCGTTTGTTTTCTGACGGGACATTTTTATGTCATTCTTGACTGAATGATTTGTCGACCTCTCTGCTTTACTGATTGTTTTTATATGCAATGTAATTGGGGGCATATGAGGTTTCTTCGGACTTTGAAATTAAAAGGAATTGTTCCTTTTTGAAACCTGGAGATATAACTGGGCTTGTGTCTTTGGATAATCCTTCGACAATCTTATCTGGCATTGGGTCAGACAAGTAATATTCTTCCTTCAGCTCACAATTTTCCTTTTCTTGATTTCTAGGCCTGCAAATTTATGGTTGAAAGTTGATTAGTAAATATAAGCATGATAGAAGGAGTAAAATTTGATCGTACCATAATAAAAACATGAGTAAGACTGCACGAATGTTAATTAGGCCATGTTGCTATCTACATAGGTATGTATACACTCCCAAGATGAATTCATTAAAAGGCTCTCAGTTACTTGTATTTAGATTTCCTATGATAAAACTATTAATTGGATTTGGTGAATTTCAACATGGAATGATTTGACTAGTCGGTTATCTAAAAATTTTCCTTAGATTGAGATTGAGTGTTTGACAGGAGTGTTGTGATTAGCTGGACAGAAACAAAAAATCGAATTGATTGGAGTTAAGTCTTGTGATTAGTGTGGACGTATGAATCTTGTACACTAATTATACAAACTATGTCAAGATTTATTCCTCAACAGGAAAAGCCTGTAGATGTTCGTGCGCAACATACGCCGCAACAGCCGCCACAACCCCCACAGTAGCCAATGCCCCGAGTTTCAGAGCTATCTTTCCGCTTTGGAACTGAAAACTGTAGCCCAGGTATGAATTTGGTTGGCTTATTCAACATGCTAAATGTAGCAGCTGATCCCCTGCTGCTGCAAGCTGTTTATCTTTTTATCTACCTTTTCCTCTGGTTTTCCATTTTCCTGAATTTGTTGATCAGTTTGTGAAGGTTGACTTTCTCTCTTTGGCATTGTCATAAAAAATGACCCACCTGACGGCTTTGAATGAATATTCTCTTTCTCATTCTGGATGAACATTGACTTTTTGTGAAAACAATACACTTGTATCGAAAAATGTAATGTGATTCTTGAAGCCCCATTGATATTTTTGTTTCTCAATTCCCATGATCTTTGCTTTTATATGTGGAGACAGTATACTGGTCATAAGAAGGTGGTCTATAAATGAGATTTCTTGAAAGAGAATTACTCCTCTCTGAAACCGTCTTGGATAATCCTATTCCTTTCTGACAATCTTTTTCCCTTAATTATTATTATTATTATTTTTATCCGCGTTCTAAAAAAGTCGATTTTAAAGGAAGTGTTGTTGAGTTCAAATTGCTTTCCACAACACAGATTGAAGGCAAACTACAACAAATTTTGCCACACCGTAATGCCGCTAGTTAATTTATATAGAATATGATAAACGGGACTTAATTAACGATGTAATTAAAGTACTCAAGCTATAGGCAAAGAGTGTTGCATCAAGGAAAATTATGAGCTAGTGATCCTCGCTGTAGTTTCAGCTGCTTTTTGTGGCTTGCTATCTTCTTTTTTTTCATGTTTATGGTATAAGCCACCCAGCCTCATTTTTATCCTTTTTACAATTTAAAAGAAATAATAAAAACATGTGGAGACTGGAACTCATGGAATAAAAATAAATTAAATAAGTGAATCGAAAGGGCAAACTCCCAAGAATGAAGAGATTGAAACTCATTTAACATTTAATTAATTAAAATGTTTCAAAGGACTGAAAGAATCACTATCAGTTATGTAAATTAAATATACAACGTGAAGAATTAGTCCTCAACGGGAAAATCCTGTCGATATTTGTATGCAATAGCCGCCCCAACATATGCTCCAACAGCCGCCGCCACCACGACGGCAATTAATGCCCCGAGTTCAAGAGCTGTCTTTCCACACACTTGTCTCCTTTGAACTGCAGATTTTAGCCAAGATATGAATTTGGTTGGCTTACTCAACACGCACAATGATTTATCTTTATCAACTTTTGGTATCTCAATAGGAATTCTCTTTGGCATTGTTATGCATAGAATCCCACCTGAAAACTTGGAATTAATTTCATTCTTTTGCATTCCTCAGAAACGGGGATTTTTTTAAAAATACGAACCGGCTGTTTATTTTTATCCGCAAGACTTGCTCCGGTAATCTCTAGTCCACCATGACCGTCGCATGTAACCTTCAGTTGTTCTTTCTTGAAATCTACAAAATTTAAAGAAATCAAGGAATTTAATGTTATATAAACTAAATATATGCAAAGACGGCATATAGTTTATTGAATTATTTCAAACTTCTCTTGAAATATAATACATATATAGATGTAAGTACCGGGGAGTTTGACTTTAACAACGTCTTGAAGTTCTTCTCTTTGCCATTCGCACGAGGGCTCGATCTCCTTAATGGAGAGCTTGTTTGCCATTGACGTTTAGCTAATTTTGTTTGTTTTCTGAATGTCATGTCTCTCTACTTCCCTTATCTTGGTTTTATATGTGGTATGAGGTTGCTTTAGACTTAATCTGAAAGAAAATTATTCCTTTCTCAAACCTCAAGATTTGAGTTTGTTTTGTGTCTTTCGATAATCCCATTCCTTCTTAACAACCTTCTCTTGCGTGGGAGAGATAATATTCTTCCTTCGATCCATGACTTTCCTTTCAAAATTCCTAGGCGTGTACTTTAAAAATGTTTATTCGGAAAAGAATATTTTTGCTAACAATAAAGACTTGAATCTTTTTCTCACTTGAGAATTGCATGTTGGTCAAAGAATTTAGTTAAGCTTTTTAACTGCTATACTTTCTGCTGCCACTTCGTGTTTCAGATTTTAAAAGCTGAGGTTGAATCCATTTTATTTCCTCAACTTTTCAATAAATCCTGTATCAGTGGTTGTAGATAACCGATGTTCCCTATATATATTTGGTTTCATATACACTTCAGCTTCATCCTCTGACGCTAGTTTTCGTGGAGAACACTACCAAACACCCTTAGCATGATATTGGAGAAGCAAGTGTTCTTGAGTTGAAATTGCGTTCATAACACATAGTCAAGGCTGCTAGTTAATTTAGTGTAAATATACAAATTACGGTAAACAAGACTTAATTAACAATGTAATTAAGATAACTAAGCATTAGGCAAAAACTACTGCATCTAGGAAATTATGAACTGGTGATCCTTCTGGCAGTAGTTTCAGGAGCATTTTGTGGCTAAAGCAACTAGAAAATCACTGTAATCCCCGCATGGAATGCTTTCAGATATTGCATCTCTCAGTTCCATACCATAATTTTCCTTGAAAATTCTTTGAATCGCATCCATGTCGTCCTCATCTCTGCTCATGATCGCACGTGCCAGCGCCGTAATCAACTTTTTTCCCCTTGATCCTTGCATGCATAACTTTTACCGTCAATTCAGATAAATGAACGTTGAGGCATTTTTGAATACAGGGAATTTCCGTGCAATTTGGCACAGAGATGCATGAATTTGGCCAAAAATAGAACACATATATTCCTCTCCTTTTAGTTAAAACCTGAAAATTATGAATGTTCCCTTTCTTTCTTACCAACCAATACCTTATTCACGGCATCAGAGGTTGATAGACTAGATTATTACCTTTGCATAATAGTTGGGTGGATTCAGAATGCATTTTACTGCCATCTTCAACGCATCTTCAAATCCCGAGGATTTTCCTCGAGAGAGAGACAGGAAAATTTACCAGAAAGCAAAAGAAAACTAGTTAATTTCAGTTCAATTTTACCCCAAAAGTCTTTGAATTACGACGATATGAAGCTTGCTAAGCAATGTTACTTTTGTGTAAGCGTGTCCATAGATACGTTTATAGCAAGAAAATGTCAGCTTCAGCGGTGGAAAGCGCTGTTTACTGAAAATCTCCAGCACAACAGCTTCATCAACAGCTCCTGGACTTCTTTCCCCTGTTTCATAAAGCCTCCTAGCATCACATTTCGAGATATGTTGGCTAACATCTGCGTGGTCAGCCTTCTATGATGCAGCTAGTGCCACAAGTATCTGTCACGTTAACATTTTTCAACATTTTTCTGTATAAGTTCACCTTTGTATCATCAAATTAACAGATTCTTTGTTTTTTTAGGCACTTCTCAAGTCTCAAAATGTGTTTTTCATATAGTAGTCGGACAAGATGTATTAGCCCTAAAAGGGATTTGATTACCTGAAAGTGATTTTGAGGACATCAAAAAAACCATTGTTAAGGCAAGTCACCTTTTGGTAGGGATGGGGAGGCTCAATTCTGGCAATATCTTGGTCCAAGTGCCTTTCATTTATCTTCCGATAAGCTTGTTTGATGAAGGCAATATGACTTGATTTCCTACCAACAAAAGTTTCAATCAGAGCTTTGAAAGTAATGTCACCTCCCTCAAGTGCCTGCCTAACCACAGCAGCATCACGTTCATGTTAGCCAAGGATCCACACAGACAATGCTGAACAAGATTTCGGTGAAAACGCTGCAGCCTCAATTCTCAGGCCAGCCATATTACTCTTCTACGGCAAGTCTTCACCACACATTCTCCGTAAATCTCTCCAATTTTCCAGCAACCAATTGGGGTTTTCCAGGAAAATAAATCTCTTGCTCCCGGCCATTCCAGGATGTAAGAGAGGTCCATTGACTTAAATTAATACGGGGAGACGTTACTTGCAGGCCAAGGAACAGAGAACTTTTAATAAATTTGAAGTCAATAAAAAGCATCTTAGAAACAACATCAAATGTGCCTTTGCCTTTTGTATGTATAGACTACTATTATAGCGCTTATTTTATTGTGACATACCTTATATAATTTATTTTCTTTGTTTTCTCTTGTAAAAATGAAAGACATGCAATATATCCTTAAATTAAATGAGAGTTTGTATCCAAAATAGTAATTACACAAAACAAAGTCAATTTTTTTTAAAAAATACTGTTAAATATATATATATAATATATATATATATAAAATATTGTTAAATATATATATATATATTATATGTTTTATATTTATATAGGATATGTGTTATAAATATAATAATCTTATATTAGTTTTTTATAAAATTTATATTCTTAATAATATTATTTGTGAAGAAAGTATTAAGTAGTTTTTTTTTGAAATGGCAACTTAATGAAGGTTTACGTGCGGTTCGAGAATGAATAAATGCTTGCTTAGCATAACAAGTACAATTACACGGACAATTACAAAACTAATGGAAGAGATTAGATGAGAGAGAGAGAGAGAGAGAGAGAGAGAAAGAGAGAAGAGAAGATCATGACAAATAATAATAATAGTTTTATGTATTCAAATGAAAGACAATAAAAAAAGAAACTAAATAAATAATAAAAATTGAATTAAGTATTAGAGCCCCAGGTCACACATTTACATGTCCAGCCAAAGTCCGGTGTAAGCACAAAATTCAACACAGTATAAATCTCAGACATTGACCAAGAAAGGAATCACAATGACTTGCTACTTTCAAATTTACCATTTCACCCTTTCACATTAAATAAGTAAATTCACTCTCTCTTTTTTTTTAAATTAAAAAACAGTTTTGGTAAGTATTCTAAAAAAATTTTCAAACTAATTCTATTTTAAATTCTCTTTATATTTATGACCAACTTTAAAATATTCTTATCAAATTAATTACTTTAAATAATTTTATTCTCTTTATATTTATGACCAACTTTAAAATATTCTTATCAAATTAATTACTTTAAATAATTTTATTCTCATAACTGCTTTTGCATTTAAACAAAACATAAAATAATAGATAAATAGTAGTAAATATTGATTTAAATGTCAAAAGTTATGGCGGTTTAGTAAAAATATTAAATTAATTATATTTAATTACTCAAGTCATTTATGTGACTCAAAAGTATACTTTATCATTAAGCTACCATAACTTTTTGACATTTGAATTACTATTTAATAGTATTTATTCATTATTTAATATTTTATTTAGAAAAATTTTTTAAAATGAATTTATTTTAATCCCTTTTTATATTTATAACCAACTCTAAAAAAATTTTACCAAAATAATCACTTTCGGATAATTTTACCTCTACAATCATTTTTTACACTTTATAAAACTAAAGAAAGCACACTCTTTATATTCACACTATAAGATCAAGTTTTTTTGACAATTCTCAAATTTCGATATTCACACTTTTAATATTTTGAGTAATATTACAAAGACTCTAGTATTTCATCGATAAATATAAAGAAGAAGTGAGTTTTCAAGCTTTATTTTCTCACTAATTTTTGGTTGATTTTAATTTATATGTTGTTTTATTTTATTGTGATTAATATTAGAATTTAATTTGGAATATATATATATAACATTGAGTTGTTGAATATCGTTTGTTAAAATTTTGGATAAAAATCTAAAATGGTAAATTTTAATAAAAAATATGCATTTCACACGATAAGACATGGAAAATATTTAAAAATTTAGAAGTGTGAATTGATGCCCTTGTGTCAACCACACAAGGGCAAAATTAGAATTTTATTATTATTTATAAATTACATTTATACTTTTTTATTTGTATTTTAAAATTAATCTTAATTTTTTTATGAATTTGTTTTACATCAAATTTAGAATTTTTATCCTATGAATTTGATGAAATTGAATTTCGAACTTATTTTTTTCTTATGAATTTGTTTAATTTATTTTTAATTTTAATTATTTTTTATTTAAAAAATTAACACTATTTAACTATTTAATTTAAATATTTTTTATACAAATCAAGTATATGACTAAGACTGTGCTGGTGATTGAGATTATGCCAATTGATGTTTGTTATGAAGGATCATAAGTTATATTACTAGATAGTTGAAAAAAAATTGTAATAAAAGAATTCAACTCTTACCCATTTCATAAAATATCAAGTATTATAAATTATTAAACATGATATGTATCTATATTTAAATTCATCCAATAGAATTTAATATTAAATTAAAAATGAGTTTTAAAGATACTGAGACAAAGTATATTATATATGTGGACATTAGTAATGACTATGATGTATTTACACTTATAACTATCATTATGGTGACAACAAATAGACATCTTAGTCCACTCTATGTCATAACAGAGTAGATAGCGATTGACCATTGAGTGTCTTTGCAATGCCCTAAATTTTATAACGTCAAAAAATACTAAAGCATTCACAAACTCATATGACTATGAAAAATTCATATAACTAAAATAACTCACAAATAAATCAATTAGTCAAACTACTTTTAATAGTGAATAACTCTAAATTTCTAAAATAAATCTTAAAATTAAAAATAATAGAACGAAAAAAAATTGTCAAAAGTTTTAATGCCCAGGGAAATAAGCAATGGTAGAACCTCAGCCAAAACCATCTTCTAAGTACAAATCTTTTAATCACACACTTTTTCATTATCTTAGTACACAAAACTCTACTTTCATAAGTACTTTTTTACAAAAACACTTTCTCGTTACTTTAAACATAATGCATATGTTCATGCTAAAATGCTAATGCACATGCTATAAAAGTAATAC
This sequence comes from Xylocarpus granatum, assembly GCA_019650275.1. NCBI lineage: Eukaryota > Viridiplantae > Streptophyta > Magnoliopsida > Sapindales > Meliaceae > Xylocarpus > Xylocarpus granatum. The sequence goes on along the minus strand of BNST01000465.1, from coordinate 219,273 downwards.
AATAATACAATCATAAACAATTACAATCATAATAACACATAAACATATAATAATGTCAAAACAATACTTTTATAAGAATTATCATTGAAAAATATTTTTGAAAATATATTCAAATATATACATACATTTATTGTGATTCTCTTTTAACAAGTTTAGTATACTTACCTCTTGACGATTACAATAAAGGCTAATTTAAGTGTTTTGACCTATAATAGAAAATTTTAATATTCATAAGACTCTCATACACTATCACAAAGTACATATAATCTCATTAGATCTCAAATTCCTTATAAAACTAAGCTTTTTATTATCTAAATTTAATTACTTCTCCTAACAATATTATGTCATATGCTGAATAACTCCTAAATATTAATTTTTAGAAAATATAACACAATCCCAAATATTATAAATTTTGCAAAAATAATAGTGACATATAGATAATACATTATTAAAATTGTTGAGTTCAAATTCATTTTATAACTATTCAAATAATTTTTTTTTCAAATTATCAAATTCTATCAAACAAAAATTGACAGTGAACTATTTTTATTCAAATTGTCATAACAAATCATAAACATTAAAATTTTGATATAAATTTTACCATGATAAACTAGACACAATTACAAATCAGTATAAAAATTTCATAATTTTTAAAAATATTTAGGTTAAGCAAAATAACTTCGTCATTTAGTTCTTCTACAAAAACAAGAACTTTTCTGCATCTTAGGGTCAGATTTGAAAAATCATTAAAAATAAAAAATAGAATAAATTTTTTATCAAACAAAATTTATAATAACCCTAAAGATGTCTAGTTTATTATATAAAATAGTTTTGATAAATTTAAAACACATTATTTTATGAAATTCATAAATTTAATTACTGTCATAAGATTATCTCTACAGAAAATTTATTTTTCTTAACTATCTCTCTACAAATAAATTCTTTTAATTTCTTAATCATCAAATTTTAATCCTAACTTCATAATCTAATTATAGGTTTCAATTATTATATTCTCTTAAATTTAATAATAAAAATTGCTTATTATAATAATAAATCATTAATTTAAAAACCAATATAAAATAATGAAAAGAAACCTTACTATTTTTCTTTGTCTTTCTCCTACTTTTGTCTATTTCTTTTGTTCTCTTTCTTTCTTTCTTTTTTTTTGTTCTCTTCTCAAGTACGTTTAAACTCTAAACATAAATAAATTCTTCTATTTATACTAATTAAACTATCTATTCAGTTTTTAACTGGACTTTTTCTACCTATTTGACTTCAAATTTATAATTTATTCCTAAAATATCTAATTATTTCCTATATAATAATATATCTCCAAAAATTAGGGTATTACAGTCTTCACTCCTTTATAGGCTATCAATTTAGAATTTCTTATACAACTATTTATTTCTTCTTAAGAAAGTGATCAATTCAACTATGGTCAATATTATTCAATAAATGGAATAAATCCTACACAACTTTCACCAATACATCATGAAGATCCTGGGATTCATGGTTAGTATTTGTTGTGTGGTTATAATGATGATTTTATATATGATTTTTTCTATAATCAACCATGCATGGTAAGTGAAGGCATTAATAATGTTGTGGATACACTCAATATCCCACATAGTAATCAAATATTGATACAATGACAAATAAGTGTTATGAAGTAGGTTAGAATAACAAATCTATAGGGTGTCAAAAAGACATACTAAAACCATCAAGTTTTCATCGTTTGCTGTCAATTTCACCAATTTTTATTGGCAGTAGAATGCATTGTCTACTTTTGCATACAATATTATATTTGTTTGCTAAATTTTTAATTCGAAAAAGAGTTACAAGATGTATTAGGTGTAATAATGTTGAAGAACCATTTCAATTTCAATCTTAAAAATTCACAACAAGCTAGCCTTAGGCAAAATACAAATTCGAGTAACTAACACAAATAAAAATAGTGAATATTGGTTTATTAAACACTTTGAAATAGCTCATAATTGTCAAAGAGATCAATTATAGTCAAGCTACCACCAAACAAGTAATCAAATTATTAATGAATATGTAATAAATAATTTTTAAGATTCTAACACGATTTACACTCCAAATAACATCCAAGATGATATACAATAAAAATTTAGAATACAAAGCCCATATCGTAAAACGTGACTAGCTAGAAAAAAGCACAAAAATTATTGTGCGTGGACCTAACAAAGTCATTTAAATGATTATAATAATTTTGTTATACTTTACAAGAGAGAACTCGAATATAATAATGCATATAAAAACAAAAGGCGATGATCAATTTTTGGTTTTTTTTCATGGTGCTTAGAGTGTTTTTGAGTGATTCTTATTTATTAAATCAATCTATCATAGCTACTAATGGCACATTTTGAAAGGTTACATACTAAAAGACCATGTTTATTTGTAGTCTCTCTTGATAAAAATGATCAAATTTATCCTATGATATTTAGAGTTGAAAACTCTAAAAATGGTGCATTATTAGGATGATTTTTGAAAAAACTATAAAATATATTGAGACATATTTTAAATTTAGTGTTTATGTTTTATCAACATAATAGCATACTTAAAGGATAAGGAAAGCATTTTTTTCATTCATATCATAGCTCTATTACTCTTATACTAGAGAAAATCTCAAATCAAAGTATAATTTCAATGATCATAAAAAAGACACTTTTCTTATGGAGTTTTACGTTATTTCTAATACATTTGTATTTAATGATTTTGAAAAACACATAGATAAGTTGAAGTTAATACATCTCAATACAACAAATTATTTAAAAAATGAGGTAGAGTTTTACAGATGGACCATATCTCATTCTTCACTCTGATAATACAACATAATGACTATAACATTATAGGGACTATCAACGCATTGCTGAAGTATACATATACTCTTTCAATTATCGCCATGGTAAATTGGATACTATTAATATTGTAGTATTGGTTTTATAAGAGAAGAAAGAAAGTCACTAAATATGATAAAAACACCTTAATTGAAGTAATAATCAATAAGGTAAAATAAAAAGATTGCTTATCTCTTACATGATTAGTCTTTTTTGTTTCTTGATTTGAGTTTAAAATGAGAGGTAGAGGCAAAGTTGTTGTGGTCAATCTAAACACAAAGATATGTTTATGTAAGTACTTCAACTTGCAACAATAGTCATGTATTCAAGCAATAGTAGTAATCATATATGTTTAAAGCTAACATAAAGACTTTTGTTCAAAGAATTACAAGAATGTACACTTTGGCCAACATATGCATAAGAAATTCATTTTGTTGGAGATTCATATTTTTAGAAGGTTTCAAACGAAGTATGAGCTACCATTGTCAAGCCATAGATAGACCGTGTTCTATTTAGTTAACTAAGAAACCAATGCATTCGATATGTAAGAGAAGAGATAGCCATTCAAAAATGTTCCCTATGTAAGTAACGCAGATATAATCGTATAGCAAATAAAAATCCATTGTATCATGATCAAAATGAATGATTGTGTGTTGTTGAATTTCTAAACTATCTACTTATTTGTCACATGTAACCCTATATTTTATTTATATGTTGTACATTATTTGACTTAATTACTATAGAGATGTTAGAAATTTATTGTGATAATATTTAATGAATTTATAATTTTTTTAAAATACTATATAATATTAATATGACAGTAAGCACGTGGAAATGAAAATTTATTAATGAAAATTTTTGCAATTCTTATGAATTTTTTAGTGTTTAATTCTAGACATATACAATTATGGAAAAAAAAATGTTTCTTTTAAAAAAAATTATAATAATTTATGTAATAATTTTATTATAATTTATATACAACAAAATGAAATGAGTACCATTAATGTTATGTACCCACACATAAACCGAGTGCCATCTTTATCTTGAAAATTAGTCCTTACTTAGAAGTGAAATTCTAATATCTATCCAACATAATATATTGAATAAAAGAGACAGCCGATATCATCTGCAAATGAATGGACAGTTACATCTATTTTTGAAAGTATACTGCTAACACATCAATTTGATTTATCACATTTTATTTGACCCGCTAGATATTCACTCGTATATTGCAAAAATCTATACTTAATGTCTCACATTAATCCGTCACATTATGTTCAATCCGATGGATATTGTCTCTCGTATTGCAAATATTTGTACTTAATGCACCAAAATAGTCCAATACATTCATTATAAACTCATCATTGTAATGAGGCAATGACATTGGTTAATAAGGATATGATGGAATAGGAATATAGTGTAGCAATTGCACCGAAGAGTGATGCGTAGTAAGCACGTATAAATATTGAGGAAAAGGCACAAGTGAATAATACAACAGTAGTGAAAATGAATAATATGGTAATGGCATTACAGAGTAATATGACTTGGGCACATATAAAAAGAATTGCGACAGTATAGTCAAATAACATGGTGGTAGCACAGGTGAATAATATAACTATGTATTTTGCAACAAATGGTCATATGTGTCTTAATGAGACATCAGTGCATTCTAAATAATTGAAAAAAAATCGTATCACATTTATAACTTCTACTTGTGTTGGGTATAATCGTATCACATTTGTAACTTCTACTTGTGTGTGGGTGTAGTGGTTATCCATACCTATGTAGGACTTTTAAGCTTGAACGTATAACTCTGAAGTCTTACTTGTTAGCAAACTACTCTCTCATATATCTTTTGGTTAGATTATCTAAAATTATTATGCTGCATCTGGTAAATTAATCTTGATGTACTTGGACTATAACACAAGAGGAATATGCGGTCTCTACAAAAAGACGTATTGTAAGTTTCAAAAGTTACAAGCACATAATAGGTAATTTTACAGGGAATTAGTTTGGTATTTGTAAGTATTTATTGCAGATTGCAAGAATAAATGTTTATCTGTGATCTTCTGACCAAAAGATCATCTAAGGTTCTTCCAACTTTAGATTAGTGAAGTGACATTATTCACTTGTGCTGCAATACGATTCTATAAGGTGTGCACTGACTTTATGTAACAAAAATTAAGTATAGCAAAATATTGTACAAAAAAAAAGATTTGAAACTTTAGCATAACTATTTTAAATAAATAGGCAAAATACAATACACATCACATCTCTAAATACGGTGCATCTCTCTAATATTTATTGTACTATGTAAGAATTGATCATTTTAAAGATTAAATTGTGTAAAGAAAGATGACAAATCTTCATGGATACTTGTTAAACTAGTCAACATCCTCCAACATAACAACCATAGTCTGTATAAGCTCATTTGCCCTACCAAACAATAATCTCTCAACTAGGTCAAAAAGTAATAATCGCACCGCGCCAATGTCTAATATGGTAAAAAATCAAGTTTATCAAAAATCGCTTTTATGTTGGTTAGAGTAATAATGTTCTAATCAACAAAGAAAGCGTCTTTTAATTATGTACTCTTAGGAAAATGTTCGTAGTTAAAATCAGTGATAAAACCAACTCAATTTGAGAAAAACAATGACTTGCTCCTAAGAAAAACCACATCTCATTATTATTACCATTTTCATGTACCTCGTACAACAGCATATAGTGAATAAGTATAAGTGAATGATGTAGATCTTCAATGGACAAGAAATGTTCGAAAAAATGTTGCCGAAATAGACTGACTTGTGTCGTAGTCAATCTCTTTCTAATGTGGTCTATCACTCTAAAACATGTTAAACAGCTCACATTTACATTTCATTTTTCATGATTGGCTTGCAAAATCTAGACCTTTTGAATAATAATTTGTATATTTCTCATGCAAAATAACAAACTAACTACTAAAATAACTAACAACAAACTGCCTATTACAATTTTGTTCAACAACAATGCAATTTTTTTAATTAATGCAAATGAAATAAAACTAACTTCTTTTTTTTTCTTGCCAAAATTAGTTTACCTTAAAATTAGTTATTAAAGATGAAAGTGTGAAGGTGTGATTTGTTATTGAATATAAAGGTGAAAATGTAAAATGTGGTTATAGGAATAAAATTGTCAAAAATAATTATTTTAGTAAGAAATTTTTAGGATAGTTATAAATATAAAGAAGTTAAAATAGAGTTACTTTAAAAATTTTTATCTTTTGTTTAAGTATGAAAATAGTTGATGAGAATAAAATCATCTAAAGTCTTTACTTTAATAAAATTATTTTAAAATGGATCATAAATATAAAAAAAAATTAAAATAAGATTATTTAAAATTTTTTTCCAATATTCTATTGTCTTTGCTCATCCCTTCCTCTTTAAAAGTGAGAAAATTAGCATTTTTTGTTTGTTTTAAATATGATCATTAGAAATAATGTGGTTGTGATCATGTAACAATTTAGTCAAAACAATAATATATTAAATAAATATTGTTAAAATATGAAGTTGACTTTGTGTTGGTGCTAATATATTTTAATTTTATTTTTTTGAATAAAAATTGTCCAATGACCTATTGAATATTTATTAAATTGTTTTACAATTTGAATTATAAATATTAAAAATAACCATACCCACATAAAAAGACCATTGAGTACCTCAAAATTTAATAAATCATTCGTATAAAATTAATAACATAAAAGTTTACAAGTCAAATAATACATTAAAATGTTTGAGTTATTCTCGCTTTCTAATTTGTTGCTTATTATTTATTTATTTTGATTTTCTCTTCTTCATAATTTTATAATTTTTAAAAAAACTTATTCCATAAAACTTATATTACATATTTTATTATTTTTAAATAAATTTATAAATTATACGTTACATTTCTTATACCTTAAATTTTTATAACATTGATTTTAATTACTAAAAAAACGAAGCACCAATATTAAAAGGGTAAAATAGTAAAATCAATAAAACAGAGTTTAGAACCTAGGGGTATTTACGAAAGTACGCTTATATTATATTACATGTTTCCTGGTGCTCCTACATTCCCTCTTTTCCCAGCTCCAAGCTGTCTCTTCTATTTTCCTCCGTGTCTTCCTTGCAGCTCAAAACACACATAACTACAACTGCAAAACTCCACCCATTAGCAATGCAGGTCAGTTTCATTCGCTCTTTTGTCTGCCTAAACCCTTAATCACCCGATTTAACGTTACCCAATTCTAAGTCTTGGCTTTATGCTTCTGATTCTTGTTTCCTTTCCGTTTCCTTCTTTTCCGCTGTTTTTAACAGACGAGAACGGTTCAAGTAAAGAATGTTTCGGATCTATCGAATGAGAGAGAGATTCATGAGTTCTTCTCTTTGTCTGGTGATATTGAACGTATTGACATCCGTAGGTACGTGTTATGTGCTCTGTATATGTGATATATCTTTACTTTTTGCAGAATTTTCTCTGGTCTTTGTGTTTGGTTGCTGAGAAAATGAAAATTAAATGTAGAAAATGGAATTCGCTAGTTGGGGTTCTGTGTTTTTTTAATTAAAATTCTCAAACTAAAAAATAACGATAAATAAACAAAGCAGTAGAAGTTTTGGTGGTAAGGAATGAAGTTGTTATGTTGCTTGATGGGTGTCATTGAGTCTTATTCATGTTGTTTATTGTCTTTTTAATTCTATATTAGTTTCTGTGAACATGCAAGAAAATAATATAAGAAAAAGTGATATAAATTTTTGGGTTTTCATATTTTTTTGGGTGGTTTGAGTGTGTGAGTTTCTGAAAGTTTCAATTTTTTACTACGTTAGTTTCATCTGAATGGCATTTCTTTGGTAGTTAAGTGGAAAGTGAAGGTCAAATACGGCTGTTTTGTTGTTTATTGTGTGTGCAGTGAATCTGGCAATCAAAGTCCGCATTTGTTACTTTCAAGGACCCGAAAGCTCTTGAAATTGCATTGTTATTATCGGTTTGGATCCCCAATTTGGTGTAATTCTTATGGTTATGAGCTGCTTTGTTTATTAATTTCTTGCCTTGTAGCTTCCAGCTATTTCACATTGATCAGCTGATCTTGCGGGTTTGTTTAATTTTATTTTTGTTGAAGCAATTTAGAGAAAGTGTACCTTGACCGCTTTCCTTTAGCTTCACCCTTTAAAGTCAATTCTTCTAGTTGATGCCAAAACAGGCTGTATCTCCTTCCTAAAGATAAGCTCAACCATCACTGTTGGGAATAGTTGAAATGAAATGAGTGAATTGAAAGATAATGCTTTAATTAGAATTTACTTTACCTTTTTTATTTAAAAGGTTAATATCATTAAATGGACCTCAATTTGGTTTAAATGATGGTGGATCTGCTCGATTCCAAAATTCATTGGAACTTTTTCCAAACCTTTTGCCAACCCTTTCTATATTTTGTTAGTTTTTTTTTCAGAAAGATAATAGAGGTTGATGATTAACTTATTCTGAAAGTAGGATTTGATGGTCAGTGGTATTTCTGATTACTGGTAAAAATGTTTGGAAATTGATTTCACATTGTGAGAAGTATTTACATATAAACTAGGAAGTAGCTGTTGTCTTTTTCTTGGTAGCATGCACATACTCAAAATAATTCTTTAAGGTAGAGTGAAGAGCTATGCTTCTATTTCAAAACAACCAAATATGTCGCAAAATACTTGTTTCAGCCAAAAGCTTTTTATATAAGCCCCCTCTCATTTAATAGGATACAGCCTTAAAACTTGTGGGAGATTCAATTCTTGCAAACAGCTTTAAGCCACATCCCGATAGATGATTTTAGATGTATGTTCCCTCATTAATGAATAATGTTAGAGCACTCGCTAGAAATTGCATGATATCTGTCATAGCTAAATTGCTGTAAGCAAATTTGCCTTGGAGGAAACTAGTACATTGATGATTGAAAACTCAACACTTTTAGAGTTTCTAAGGCCCCATGATTTTTACCTGGCATAATACTCTGAGCAAGGTTCTTAACCAAAAATTCTCTGCAGGGTTGATATTTTCTTGGGATGTGATTGGGCATTTTTTTTCTTTTGAATTCTGCATTTACGATATTTTGCATTGCACGACCATGGAAAGTAAAAGTTCTGTAATCTGTGTTTAGGGAGCAATGATAGTAGACTGGATTGTGAGCATAACACCAGCTGAAGACTATGCAGCTAAACTTTCAATGCAGGTAATTGTTTTACAAGTTTTTGCATCGCTTTTGACTTTTAATGCCAAATCCTTATGTTCTTCAATGCCATTGATACAGGAAGTAACTGTTGTGGACAATGCTATGTCTGTGGATCCTATTGAGGTAACACAAATTACAGGGAAAATCTGTTCATGTAATGAAGTCTAGTTACTGATTGGTCATAGTTTTAAGCAGAAAGCTGAATCTGAAAAAGATGTAGATCTGTTGTGTTTAGGCTTGGTTTCTTGGACGTGCAGTTTCCTAATTTTATATTGGGAATGCCTGGTTGCATCTCCTAAATGATTGAACCAAAGGGAGTTTAGTCTTCCAACCTGCACAACCTTCGTCAAAATTTGAGTACAACTATTTGGAATTGATATTTTATATACATGATCAAGCCCACAAAAAAGGGAGAAAAAGAAACAGAATAAACCTTCATGTGGGCCATGGATCTGTAATGTGGAGCATGATTGCATCCTTTGATGGATGAATTATCTTTCATTCCTGAATGGACCCATACTATGTTATAGATGCTAGCCTTCTATAGTTGCTTGTAACAATCAATGCTATTTTCATTAGATACCTCAGGCATTATCTTATCATTGGCACCTTAAAGTTTTCTTTGAGTTGATCTGCTTATTTTAATTTGTCTCTGTTAGCAAAAGCTAAAACAAGTCCCTCTCACAGTGGAAGAATGTATGTTAGTAGAGCGCAAGAAGTTGTCGCGAGTATGCTTGCAAAAGGTTCAGCAATTAGACAAGATGCTGTGAATAAGGCTAAAGCATGTGATGGAAAACATCAATTGACAGCCAGTGCATCTGCCAAGGTTATTTCTCTTGACCAAAGAGTTGGGCTTACTGAGAAATTGACTGTTGGAATTTCAGCAGTTAATGAGAAAGTAAAGTCTGTTGATCAAAGGCTTCATGTGTCGGATAAAACTATGGCTGCTATTTTTGCAGCAGAGAGAAAAATAAATGACACTGGATCAGCAGTCAGAACAAGCAGGCATGATGTCTCCTCCCTTAACAAAAACAGTATCTTTTGATTCTACTTTGCAGTCAGTAAAACATTGTTTGCATATCACTTAAACCACGTTGATGCAATCCTCCAACTGGTAGATTATGCAACATGCATGGATCCTTTATTAAGGCTTCCTTTTGTTGCCACATGACTTCATTTCTTGATTATGACAAACACTTTGTTTCCAAAAAGGTCAGTGATAAGCAGCTGTTGATTCAATCATATTTATGGCACTTTATGCTGCCTCTGGAGGACTATCTTTAAGTAGCAAACCCATAGTCATGATTAGTGTTTTATCAACTAGCTAAAAGGTTAAATAATTCAAGATAGTTGACAGTTCATGCTGTGTTTCTCATTTATCATCCATCAGCTTCCTGGAAGACCTCAGAGCTCTTTATTTAGGTTCTCCCCTTGGAGAATAATTATCTTTCGTGGTGGAGTTCAGCCTATATGAGAATTGCTTTTGGCAGAAGCTGTATGAATCATTTTTCAGCATAGAAATGTCTAAAGTGGTCTTCCTTTATCTGTTGCCTATTGAGAAGCTTCATTGTTGCTTTTCCTTAGACAGCCCTTACTTCGTTAATTGCCTCAGTGTAATTTTCTCTAATTAATTGCAGTTCTGCTATTGATCATCAGTGTCTAGCTTTCAAGTTTGTTCTTCAGTTACGACTTCTCTTAAGAATGGAAATGATTGATCTGAAATGTTTTATCTTTATGTGATCCATCCGTATCATTAATTTGGGTTAGCTGTCAAACCTTTTATTGTGTTTTTAGGTGCTTATTAAAATTTGAAAACAAGGGTAGTGCAGAGTTCATGTTTCAATTTTGGTTCTGGACAGGTATGTGACTGCTGGAACAGCTTGGGTAAATGGCACCATTAACAGGGTCGCAAAAGCTGGACAGGTGGCAGGTACAAAAATGAGAGAAAAGTTTAATCTAGTTGTTTCAAACTTGACAACCAAGGTGAGCTTTTTTCTTGGCAGCACTAGTTCTATTATATTTTAGGTTTTCTTAACTGTGATAGTCATTTGACTACCTGATAAGAGTAATAGACCTTTTCTTGAATACAGGAATCTCCATTTGCTCTGTAAAAAATAAATCATGTTTGCCAAAGATTCACACTGTTCGGTCCTTCTGTAATGAGTGCATTCTTCAACCATGTTGCTCTCTCATCATGAAAATGGTAAATGGATCCAGAGTTTGGAACCGTAGGCTCAGTATAGGATGGGACAAACTTGTCTAATGTTGGGTTATACGTATTCTTCTTTGGTTTTTTTGTGTGATTTAGTGACAATTCAATGTTTTCGTCTTTTTCCTATTCTTTGATTCTTAGAATACTCTTAGTGTTAGTTCCTTGTAATTTTGCATTTTGTCTAAATTCAAAGAGAATTAAAGTTGACAGAATGAGAATATTTCTCCCTGTACTGGATTTCATCCTGTTCTCATTTTGACTCCATCAATTTCTCTTGATCTATTCTCTTTTGTTAAGACTGTATAATTTTGAATATTACAAAATCAGAAATTAGGGCTCATGCACGCACTCATAGATAGTCCCAACGAGGGGTCCCAAAGCAAGGCAAAATATTTTACTTTCCTCAATGATCATAGAATTGAGCTTAATTCCTGTATATACCAAAATCCCAGATCTGATATCAATTTTTCTTGTCTGTGTGACATCATGGAAAGGATAGCAAATGCGCGTAAAACTCGTATTTAATTCAATTAGTAAATTAATTTAAATTAATGAATTTAATATTCACATATCAAATTAAATCAATTCATAAGTAGAGAAGAATTTTTTCATAGATTTGAAATTGGTGGCAATTGATTTTAGAATAAAAAATCAATTTAAATAAATAAATTAATTAAAATTTGACTTTGATATTATTGTACAATCAGTTAAAGCTGAATTTGAATGCAGATGCGACTTTACAGCTTGTTCAAGTCTCAACTAAAAACAAATGATCCTAACGGTCGTGGAACCAATGCAATTGAGATAAAATTTAGTATGAATGATGTCAAAGTTGCAAGAAAAAAAAGAATTCTAAGGAGAAAATTTGGTTATTTAGGAATTTTTTTTTAAAAAAATAAGTTTTTATTATAATTTGCATAATTGGAAAAATGTATCTACATTTAGGAAGTGTTTAGGATAAAATTGGTACATTATGATGATATATGTATGAATGAAAAATTTGTTCGAATGAGGATGCTATAAAAAGAAACTAATACATATGTGTGTGTGTGTATATATATATATATATATTCGTTTATTTATGTGGTGTACCTTGAGTTGATCATTTATATGAAAACATGATTGGAGTATGAAGTGAATAAAATTTTGTGTGGAGTCGCAATATAAATAATTTGGTCCTACTAAGTTGAATTATGGATACTTTGGTAGGGCATAGGGCGATTATGTGGATGAAATTTGTGAGTAGTGGAGTATAGTATAATAGAGTTAGACAAATTTGAAGAGAGATAATTAAACAATGTGACCATACAATGTTAAATTAGATATTCTAAAATATTTTTACAATATTATATACTCTGAGCATAATACATATTATAAAAGAAATTGATTGTTTGATGAATGCGGGAAAAAATAATTTTATAATGATAAATAATGAACTTTAAATAGAATTATAAAATATATAGCTCAATTATTATAAAGAATAAGTTTTATGAATGAACTAGAGTAAGTGTTGCATATTTTGTATATTTATTATACTTTTATATTAAAGGTTAAAGTCGAAATGAAAAAGAGTCACGAGTTAGTCCAAGTAATCATGCTAATTCCAAATAAGGTTATATATTAAAATATCATCAAAAAATACCAAAATAAATTGGCATAGATACCTTCGAAAAATATTCATAATCCAAAAGGCATTACTAAATACTCAAAATGGCCATTATGAGTTCGAAATGCTGTTTTGTGAACATCATCTAGATGAATGCGAATTTGATGATATCCAGCTCGAAGATCTAGTTTGCTAAAAAGTTTAGCGCCATTAGCTCGTCTAACATATCATCTACCATAGGAATTGGAAATCGATCATTAATCGTCACCTCATGAAGGGCACGATAATCGATACAAAACTTCCATGTCCCATCATTTTTCTTAACAAGCAACACAGGAGAAGAGAAAGGACTTTGGCTTTCTCGAATAATTTTTGAAGATAACATATCTGCAATTTGTTTTTCAATTTTAGTTTTTTGATGATAAGTATAATGGTAAGGACGTACATTAATAGGTTGAGTCCCTTCTTTGAGGATAATTTTATACACAAATTCATGTTCTGGAGGCAAACTCTTTGGTTCTTCAAATAAAATAGGGTAATTGTCAAGTACTGATCTTAGTTCTAATTGTAACTCTTTTTGCCAAGTAAAAAGTGAATGAGCTTTGCTCCCTTAACACTTATAGCAAAGAGTCTACTTGCCATATTGATTTCTTTAACAAATTATGAGAATCTATAGCACATGGAGATGTCACATGCTGTCCCAAAAAGAATACATTCTTGCCATCCTATGCAAATTTCATTGTGAGGAGTTTCCAGTCGCAAAGGACTGGTCCAAGCATCTCTAGCCATTGAACTCCTAATACAGCATCAAGACCCTTCAATGGAATTGCAAAAAATGTGGCCATGAATCTTTTCCCTTGCAACTTAAACGGAATTTGATTGAACTTCTCTTTGCAATGTAAGGTGTTACCATTGACAACTCGAACTTCAAATTCTTTTGTAGGCTCCACAGGTATCTGCAACAAACGAGCAGCATGACAACTTATAAAATTATGAGTAGAGCCACTATCAACTAATACCGTAAATGGATAGTCTTGGACAAAGGTAGTCATTCTCATCGTTTTTGGGCCTATCCATCCTATGAGAACATGCAAGGAAATGGTTGGTTGTGTTTCCTCCTGGGATTGCATCTCGTGCTCCTCATTGGTAGCTTTGTTATCTTCCTCTTGAAAGTCAGCTTCAATAAGAAACACTTGTGGGGTCTTGCAATGGTGACCAACTGTAAATTTTTTGTTGCATTTGAAGCATAATCCCTGCTATCGACGTGTTGCATTTCTTCCCGTGTGATTCTTCGAATCGGTGTTGATGCTGGTGCTTGAAGTCTCGAATTTGTACTTTGCTTGGTAATGTTAAGTTGACGGCTTAAGAGTTGTTTGCTTGAATTCTTCTTTTTATTCAAGTACTCCTCTCGCATCCTAGCAATAGTAATTGCCTCCCTCATGGTTCGAGGCTGGCGCATACGAACTTCCGATGCCACTTCTTCCTTGAGTCCTCCAATAAAAGTTCCTATCAAAGCCTCCTGTGGCCATCCCCGAACTCTATTGGCCAATTTCTCAAATTCATGTTGATATTCCCTCACACAATTCCTTTGTTGCAAATGAGACAGTCTTTCATCAAAATTAACGTACTCATTAGATCCAAAGCGAGCTAAAAGCTCTTTCTCAAATACTCTCCATGTAATCAACTGCCTTTCATCTTGGTAAAGCCGTCGAAGCCATTGCCACCAATGGTTTGCTTCATTATCGAGGTAATAAGATGTTATGGCAACACGTTGGTGCTCTGAAACTTCTTGGTTGTCAAAATACTGCTCTGCTCGATCAAGCCATACCATGGGATCATTGCCAATAAATCACGGAAAATCCATTTTTCTTGGTCGACAGATAGGGTTTGCATCAACCAATGTTCGTTCTTCTCTTCATGGTGAAAGTGAGCTCTCTGGTGGATGAGTTTGGAGGTTGTTGATAGCTGTCAAGATTTCATTAAAGCTCGTACCTACTCGATTTTCTAATTCTCGAAATCCTGTTTGTATTGCTGCGATTTTTGCTTCCAAGTGCTCAATCCTTTCTTTGTTGGTCATAGTGTTTTACGGTTTAACGAGGCTCTGATACCAAAATGATAGGTCCCAATCTTCTGCAAACAATGCAAGATAAGAATGAAAAAATAAATGAGCTAAAATTATTTGTGTTCTACTCAGAGCGAGAACAAACCACATACAATAACAAATGAATTTCTCTCCCCCCTAATGATGTGCTTAATCATGGAAATGAAGTTACTACCATCCAAGAAAGATTAATCCTCATTAACAAAGGATATCCATGCCAAGAAGAATTCCAGCAGCAGCAGAAAATATCACTAGGCAAGGAGTTTGAGATCAAGTAGGGTTTTACATGTAAGATTTTAAGTAGGATTAGGAACCCGATATATTAGGCTTATCTTCATAGAAATCTAGATGACTTAGTAGTCCTTATTTACTTAGGAATCCTTATCATAGATGAATTAGGCGTTTTAGTATAAGTTAGACATGGAAAGACTGTCATTACTATAAATACGACATTAGTGCTTGTAATTAAACAGTTTTGAGGAATAAGCGGAATTTTGCTTCGTTGCATCCAAATTCTTATCTAAACAAATTCCTTGTTTAGTGGCGAATTATCTATCGATTCTTATCACTCTTCCTTCTTTCTATCTTAGAGTGTGGCGAATCAACCTAGTAATCTTGTTTGTGGCGATTTGATCTTATCAAACTTGATTAACTAGTTTTAATTCTTTATTTTGATTATTGAAATTTCTTTTTCTTCTTCTTAAACTTTTCATAGGCTATCCCTATCACATTCCCACTTCAAAATTTGTACATAACCCTTTAGCTTTCTTAAAACACCCCTACAGACCTAGTAACTTACTCCAATTACGAATTTTCATCCACCCAACAACTATACTATATACCAACACCTCTTTCCATCCACAAAAACCCTAAATATATATATATATTTAGGGTGGATGAAAATTCGTAATTGGAGTAAGTTACTAGGTCTGTAGGGGTGTTTTAAGAAAGCTAAAGGGTTATGTACGAATTTTGAAGTGGGAATGTGATAGGGATAGCCTATGAAAAGTTTAAGAAGAAGAAAAAGAAATTTCAATAATCAAAATAAAGAATTAAAACTAGTTAATCAAGTTTGATAAGATCAAATCGCCACAAACAAGATTACTAGGTTGATTCGCCACACTCTAAGATAGAAAGAAGGAAGAGTGATAAGAATCGATAGATAATTCGCCACTAAACAAGGAATTTGTTTAGATAAGAATTTGGATGCAACGAAGCAAAATTCCGCTTATTCCTCAAAACTGTTTAATTACAAGCACTAATGCCGTATTTATAGTAATGACAATCTTTCCATGTCTAACTTATACTAAAACGCCTAATTCATCTATGATAAGGATTCCTAAGTAAATAAGGACTACTAAGTCATCTAGATTTCTATGAAGATAAGCCTAATATATCGGGTTCCTAATCCTACTTAAAATCTTACATGTAAAACCCTACTTGATCTCAAACTCCTTGCCTAGTGATATTTTCTGCTGCTGCTGGAATTCTTCTTGGCATGGATATCCTTTGTTAATGAGGATTAATCTTTCTTGGATGGCAGTAACTTCATTTCCATGATTGAGCACATCATCCTCCCCTTGTTGAATTGGATTTGCCCTCAAATCCTTCTCCTCGGTGTCTTTGAAATCATCTTCAGGAGAAATGTGAAGTGAGAAATATTATAATCTCCTGGCAATTCAATCTTATAAGCATTATCATTCACCTTGTCAACAACTCTAAAAGGACCATCAGCCCTTGGCATTAGTTTTGATTTTCTTTGTGTTGGAAACCTTTCCTTGCGTAGGTGAATCCAAACTAAATCTCCTGGTGCAAATTGAATTCTTGTTCTCCTTTTATTTGCTAACCGTGCGTATTCTTCATTTTTCTTTTCAATTTGTTTCTTCACACTCTCATGTAGAGATTTAACAAACTCAGCCTTTTTGTTTCCATCAAAGCAAATTCTTTCTTCAATAGGCAGTGGCAACAAATCAAGAGGAGTTATAGGATTGAATCCATAAACTATCTCAAACGGAGAACGCTTCGTTCCACTGTGCACGCTTCTATTGTAAGCAAACTCAACATATGATAAACATTCATCCCAATTCTTCAAATTCTTGTTGACAACAGTACGAAGTAAAGAAGAAAAGGTTCGATTTACCACTTCGGTTTGTCCATCGGTTTGAGGATGACATGCTGTGCTAAAGAGTAGTTTTGTTCCAAGTCTTTTCCATAAAGTCTTCCAAAAGTAACTTAAGAATTTGACATCACGGTCTGAAACAATACTTTTGGGAATCCCATGTAATCGAACAATCTCTTTGAAAAATAAATCAGCAATATGTTGAGCATCATTTGTCTTGTGGCATGGAATAAAATGAGACATCTTGGAAAACCGATCAACAACGACCATAACTGAATCCTTTCCCCTCTGCGTTCTAGGCAAACCAAGAATAAAATCCATGCTTAAATCTTCCCACGGTTGGTCTGGTACAGGCAATGGCATGTATAACCCTTGTGACATCTCCTTACTCTTAGCTTTCTTACATATCACACATCTTTCTATGACTCTTTTAATATCTTTGATCATGGTTGGCCAATAAAAGTGTTCCTTGAGTGCTTCTAATGTCTTCTTTTCTCCAAAATGACCAGCTAAACCTCCACCATGAGTTTCCCTCACTAAGTGCTCACGAATTGAACAATTTGGGATGCATAATCTACCTTGCTTGAACAGATAGTCATCATGTCGATAAAATCCTTGCATGGCTCCTTTCTTGCACTCCTCATATATTGATGCAAACTTTGGGTCATTTTTATACTGATCTACAAGCATCTTAAAACCCATTAGTTTAACATTTAAACATGGAAATTAACGAGTACCTCCGAGATAGTGCATCAGCCATAATGTTCACATTTCCTTTCTTGTACTTGATCACGTAAGGAAAAGACTCTAAGAATTCCACCCATTTTGCATGCCTTCTATTCAGCTTGCTTTGCCCTTTTAAATGCGTAATCTTGTTGATTGCCCTACTATCCACACACATCCGCATGGTTCCATCCTTCTTCGGCACCAACAAAGCCGGTACGGAACAAGGACTCATAGATTCCCTAACATATCCTTTATCAATCAGCTCAGAAACTTGTTTTTGCAACTCTTTAGTCTCTTCTGGATTGCTTCTATAGGCTGGTCGATTTGGTAGAGTTGCCCCTGGTATGAGATCTATTTGGTGCTCAATTCCTCTATTTGGTGGTAACCCTTTCGGTATGTCTTCTGGAAATACATCAGCAAATTCCTTTAAAATTGCTTTCACTTGAGTCGGCAGAGTAACATCTCTATTTTGAGTTGCTTCTTTGACTACCAGAATAAAGATTGACTCTTTATCAAACAAAGCTTGCTTTACTACTCCTTTGTTGACAAACAAACTTTCTTTCTTTTTCTTCTCAAATTCAATTTTATCCTTCTGAATCTGTTGTGGATTAAGAGGCGCTAACACAATCTTTCTGCCATCCTTAACAAAGGAATATGTATTCTTATAACCATCATGAAAAGCTCTCCTATCATACTGCCAAGGTCTTCCCAGTAAAAGATGACTTGCATCCATAGGGACGACATCACACAACACTTCATCTTTGTATCTACCAATTGAAAAAGGCACCAAAACTTGCTGAGTAACCTTCACATCACCATTATTATTTAGCCACTGTAATCTATAAGGTTGTGGATGTTTTAGAGTAGTTAAATTTAGTTTTTCTATTAAGGTAGTGGAAGCCACATTTGTACAACTACCTCCATCAATTATAACTCCACACACCTTATTCTGAATTGCACACCTTGTATGGAAGATATTCTCACGCTGCTCATCTTCCGTTTTTGCTTGTGTAGTCATGGTGCGGAAACTACAAGCATTTCTCCAATTTCAGCATGTTCTTCTTCTTCCTCGCCGTCTTCCACTCCCTTTTCTTCTGTAACCTCGTCTTCACTCTCTAATTCTCCTTGGGAGTCCGTAAGCACCATTACTCTCCTATTTGGACATTCAGAAGCGATATGCCCATGTCCAAGGCATTTAAAGCATTTAATGTCTCGGCTCCGTTTTAGAGGAATGGTTTCTGCCACCTTCTCTTTTCCTTTATCAATAGCTACTACCGACTTGCTAGGACCACTTTTTTCTACTGACTTTGCTATCTTCTTTTAAAAGGGAAGTCGAATAAGTAGATGATGAATTAATATTTTTGGTAGAACCTGATCTATACACTCCCCTCATTAGTTGTCTCTCCACCTTGATAGCAAGTTTAATCACATCTTGCAAAGAAACATATGGTTGCAATTCTGCCCTACTTGCAATTTCATACTTTAACCCGCCAAGGAACCTTGCAATCGTTAGTTCTTCTGGTTCTTGCAAGTTACATCTCATCATAAGCATCTCATACTCTTTGACATAATCTTCCACACACATGCCCCCTTGCCTTAAACTTTGAAGCTTAAAGTACAGTTCTTGTTTGTAATATTCTGGCAAAAATCTTCTCTCCATTAATCTCTTCATGACTCTCCAACTTGTCACCTCACCTAAACCTTCTCTTCTTCGCCTAGTTTTCTCGTTTTCCCACCATAAATTGGCATAATCATTGAATTCAAGAGCTGCCAACTTGCACTTCCTTGGTTCAGAATAATCATAGTACTCAAATACTTTCTCTACTTTTTGCACCCATTCTAAGTACTCCTCGGGTGAACTTGTTCCTCGAAATGCCAGAATCTTTAGCTTAACATCAATTCCATTATCCCTTATATTTCTTCTCTGCCATCGTCTCTCCCCAGCTTCATCATCTATTTCTGGCTCATCAAGCTCATCCTCTTCATAATACTCAGGCCCTCTAGTTGCTCGCTGCCCTTGTCGTTCATGTCTTCTGGGTTGTGGCTGAATGGTATTCCTTTCTACGGCTTGAATTAAACGGTCAATTTGCTCCCTCATCTCTGCTTGCTGGTGTTCAAGTGCTAGGATCTTAGCTTGATCCAAACTCAATCCTCTTGGAACATGAGGAGTTTCTTCTTCTCTAGACATAATTCGTCCTAAAATTTTCAAGTGAATGAATTTCTTGATTCAAAGAGGCTCTGATACCAAGATCTAATGAGTGTAATATATATAGATATATATTTCTTAGGGTTTTTGTGGATGGAAAGAGGTGTTGGTATATAGTATAGTTGTTGGGTGGATGAAAATTCGTAATTGGAGTAAGTTACTAGGTCTATAGGGGTGTTTTAAGAAAGCTAAAGGGTTATGTACAAATTTTGAAGTGGGAATGTGATAGGGATAGCCTATGAAAAGTTTAAGAAGAAGAAAAAGAAATTTCAATAATCAAAATAAAGAATTAAAACTAGTTAATCAAGTTTGATAAGATCAAATCGCCACAAACAAGATTACTAGGTTGATTCGCCACACTCTAAGATAGAAAGAAGGAAGAGTGATAAGAATCGATAGATAATTCGCCACTAAACAAGGAATTTGTTTAGATAAGAATTTGGATGCAACGAAGCAAAATTCCGCTTATTCCTCAAAACTGTTTAATTACAAGCACTAATGCCGTATTTATAGTAATGACAGCCTTTCCATGTCTAACTTATACTAAAACACCTAATTCATCTATGATAAGGATTCTTAAGTAAATAAGGACTACTAAGTCATCTAGATTTCTATGAAGATAAGCCTAATATATCGGGTTCCTAATCCTACTTAAAATCTTACATGTAAAACCCTACTTGATCTCAAACTCCTTGTCTAGTGATATTTTCTGCTGCTGCTGGAATTCTTCTTGGCATGGATATCCTTTGTTAATGAGGATTAATCTTTCTTGGATGGTAGTAACTTCATTTCCATGATTGAGCACATCACCTAAACTCACATATTTATCCTTACTTATAGTTATCTTAAAAACTGAAAATGACAAAATTTAAATAACTATCTTGAGAATAAAGACCCATTAACGCCACTATCTTAAGAATAAAGACCCACTAATTAAAAATGAAAGACTCTTAACAAATTTTACTTGCCCACTAATAGTTGTCATGTGCGAACATGTCATAACTAATTGTTATAACATCGGTAATTGGGTCTTCGTTTGCGACGTGGTCTATCAGTCTCATTCTCTTGAGCACTTGCATGTCACTCTACCTCATTATTCTGTTCCCATTGGAACTTTTAAGCTGATTTCTCAGCATTGGAAATTGGTTTGACTATGTTTTCTGAATTTCTTGCTTATATGTATCTAATGACTTATATTTTTCCCTTAGGCTATTTAGGTTTCTATATTTCAAAGTTTCTTGCTTTTAATGTTTGTTCCAATTTGCTAATGTCATACTATTGGTATTAATGTTTTTCCTTCATGTCATGCGGGGAAAACAACATGGTCTCTCCCCCAGTCCGAAGACAAGAACAGCTGGATTCTTGGTTATTTCTGGTCAGGGCTCGCCATCAGATTCTCCTGGAACGAACCATTGGTTCAAACCGGAGGTTGAAGCACCCTCTTCAATGAGATTGATTCAGATTGAGAAGAAGGTTATGAAAGATTTGAAGTGCTTCCACAGCAATGTCAAGATCATTAGAAACCAGTCTTAGAAGACCAAATGATATTTGTTTGGTGAGTTGCAATTGACGATCTTCTTTGTTACTTGCTGTTTTCTTAAATGCACTGCTGTAAATTTAACTGTGTAGATGATCTCCATGTACATTTAGTTAAATTTTTCTTAGTATAGTTTGTAGTTGCAGTTGCCAATGATCTTTTTATTCTCTTATTACTATAGAGTTGCTTTTTTCATTCGATGATGCTAAAATCATTTGATGATTTCAAGTTCTTGATGTATCGAAGTTTTTGGGAATAGTTTGTGGGCACCCGTCTAGAACTTGGGGACATTTGAATGATATGTTTGAGATTGTGGTGTCGTGGCTTGTAATATATTAGTTAGTGAGGAAATTCAATAAACATTATTTTAAAAATATGTTTGCGTCTTCAAAGTCACAGTTGTGATTTGACGAATATCAAATATTAATGTAAAAAAAATGAATAATTTTACTGAAAATTCTATTTATAAGATATTTGTTTTAGTTTTATTTTAAAATTAAGCAGAAAGCAGGTAATATTACAAGTGAAAATGAGAGAGTAACCGATGAAAGGAAAGTCGATGGAAATTTTCTTCTAAGAAAGTCGATTTATAAAACTTTGTTTAAAGCTGTTGGCAATAGCAGCCTTCTTACCTATGCAAGAATCGCAAAGTCTATTGACTTCTAAATACAAGAAGGTTCGAATTTATGTGGATATATATATATATATATATAATGATGTCAGAAGATGAGATATGATAATCTATAAACATTATTTTGGATACATACACGGGAGTAATCATATATATATATATAATATATATATATATATAACATATATTTATTTAATAGAATCATCACACATAAAATGACTCTATTAGATGAAATATTAAATTTATAAACATGTTATATGGATTAAGATTTTGTTTTTCTTTGCATGTTCCTACTTTTAAATACAAATTGGTGGACTTTTGTTAATAATTTTTTTTCTTTAGAGAATTATCATGTGCTAGATTTAAAGGTCTCAAATAAATCACACCAATTTATAAAATTAAAATTTATCAATTTAATTAATTTTAACACAGTCTTCAAATTCGAGTCAATGTGTCAAGTTGATTCGAGAAATTCTAATTTTTAATATATATATATATATATATATATATTAAAAATAATATAAAAAAGGTGAGTCCATGGATTTGAGCTCTGGGTCTCGGACTCGGCCTAGTCTAAGCTTATGTTGGACCTCAATTTTCTAATTTAACGCGGACAGATCCCTTCTAACACCTTTAATTGGATTGATCAACAACATGTTTATTATAATAATTTAATTGATTGTTTAGTGTAATGGGATTGATGTATTATGAGTACGCCATTGTGAAATACCTCTTGGTGGGGAAAAAATAATTATTAAGTGTGATTTAGGGAGTGGCGTGGGAATCACGTCTCATTCAGAACCAATAATATTATGCAAAATGAGATGTTTGTGGGCAAGCAACAATAGTGTGACTTCAACACGTGTCAATGAAGGGACGGGGTTGATGGACTCCGGAACCACAAAAGGAAAATCAATCATGCTAGGTCCCAGTAACAGAGAATGTGGGCCGCACCCACATAGGAAGACTAGCTACATGCCAAAGCACAAATTGCCAAGAGATTTTTCATCGCATTGCAACCAAATAGTTGAGTTCAGCCAAAAAGAGTAGACATAATTAGTCATCATGTGAACTATGAGATCCTTTATGTTTCCCTCCTTTTGCTTTAGCATTGAAATTATCAAATATTATGTGCAAGTGAGAGGAGAAAAGCAAAGTAAAGAAGGCAAAAGCTAAGAGAGATTAGAAATATTGTGGACTCTTGTGCTTGAGTACACACTACATTAACAACCCCACGAAGCATGAAACCATTTTTTTTTAATTTTGAGGGGGGAAAAGGAGATTCAATTATTTAGAGATTATCAATTCATGATGCAGTTCTCTGATGTTTCTTATGTTGTCCTTTGCATATCGTTAATTGTGTCATTATAGTAGGAAATTCATTTGTGTTCTTGGGTAGTGCTTGATTGATATTCACGAAGCTAATAATGTACTTAGGATTAGTAATCATACTATAAGTTCTATATTTATGTTAATTATAAGCTTGTCCCTTTTTCCTTTTTGGTTTTGTTTTGTTTTAATCATGAATCATATTAGAAATTTGATGTCAAAAATTTATTTATTATGTTAAATTATAACTATTCATAAATGATATTGAACATGTGTTATGAGATGAATCAAGGTTCAAAACATTGGTTCCAAATTCCTTGTTTTGTAGACAACCGCCAAACCCTAAATCAGGAGTTGTTGACTTCAACTGTCTCCAAATATGCATTGTTTATTCGATCCTCCAACCATGTCATATTCTTTCGTATCAATCTTGAATGAATTAAGACCTCCTGTACTTTGACATTTTCGAGTACTGCATGAAACTAATAATTCCTACCTAGCTAGGAGTACGCTTTGCAATAATTCATTGTGCCTTTACAAGTGGTAGCAGGTATAACAACTTGCATAGGATATTATTAATAATAATAGACTAGTTAAACTAATCCTCGGCAATTCCCAAACCGATGATAATCATTTGGGGATTTTGGATCAATGAGGCAAATTAAACTTGTAACTCCGGGATTGATTTTACACATTGCTTGCTTATCATATTGATAGATTGTCAAAGAATAAAGAATTAGACAACAGATAAATATGCATCTAAATGCACAAAGTTTTATTGTTCAAAGTTTCAAATACAATTGGAGACTAATACGGTAATTTGGCTAAATTCATATTATTTAAAGATGAAGTAATTTTACAAATGAGAAAATTCTTAATTCTTTTAAAATTAACATATCAGCAACAAAACTAAAGAAACTAAAGAAATTATACTATCTCTTATATAAATTTATAAATATAAAAATTCATGTCAATATTATATTGTTAATATATATTTATATTTTCACAAAATAAATAAAAATACAATAAAGTAAAAAAAAATTATATTAAAAAATATGACAACAAAACATCAAATTAATTTGTATAAAAATTTATATTTTAATATTATTTTTAATTTATAATTAAATAAATATAATAATATTAAAAATATTTTTTATATACAAATGATCTTATACAATTATATTGTTGTTATGTGTATTATATAATTTATCATTGTGATACTAATAAAACACTGTTATCTTATTTTATATTTGAGTTTTGAACCTTTAACACAACTTGAATCCGCAATGTAACATCAAAAAACAATATGTACACATAAACATATCTCTGTGTGCGGTGGAAGTATGATCCCTTCACCCTCCCAAAATCACATAAACTAGAAAAAAAGTTGGTAAGGGGATAACAGATAATGTTATTGGGATTCCTCGAATATAACTTTACCGTGCTTCAGAGATTATGCACAGAGAACATGGCAAAATGTTACACAGTATTTTCGAATAATAAATGACAAGAGATTGAGTAAGTGCTCGCATCATGCTTTGACTCGGCATTGAAAAAGACCCATTAATATAATATTAAAATACAGAATAAGCAGGCCCATTATTGTCTCCTGGCCCTGCCATGCTTGCCTTTTTATTCTCTTGGTCCTCGTTATTTTCAGTGCAAAAGCTCTTTTTTTGCCAGAGCCATAGGCTGTAAAAGTCACCAAGAAGTTTGCGGTACTCTTCCCTTCTCAACTGAATAAAAAGCCTCAGAAGAAGACAATATAATCCCTCCAAAACCACCAAGCTTTTCATTATTTTATCAATACAAATTACCTGTTTTTCATGTGCCGGTGCTTTTCCACATTTATCTCTTTATTTACATCTCTTGTTCATCCCACGCGAGTCTTTGATTTCTCTTCTATGTCTCCATGATTTTTATTAAATTGATGTGTGTGCAAGGCAGAGAAAGAGAAAGAGGAAGAGAAAGAGAGAGAGAGAGATAAGAACTTGAGTGCTGCAGCCTTATTAGTTATTTTTGATTGTTGAATCATGAGAAAGAGCTCTCGAAAGAAGGAAAAGAGGTGTTTGGAATGAAGTTTGATCCAAGGTCATTCTGTTGTCCTCCAACTGTCCTCTTACTATTTCTTTTTCTCTGTGTGTTTAATTTCTTAAGATAGAGAGCAACCACTTGATTACTTTCAGCCATTGTTGAATCATATGATTGTTTGAGCGATTAAGGGAAGTTTGTGTCTGGAATGAAGTCTGATCCAAGATCCTTGCTTTCTCTTTCATTTATTATTAGTTACCTCGACATGTTAATTTTTCTTGCTGCCCTTCCTAGGTTGACTTCTTAGCTAGGAAACCAAGGGTTTTTGTGTTTGTACTGTAAAACTTTGTGACTATGGAAAAATAAGAGGTTCATTTCATGAATTCAATCTTATGATTCTTCCAAATCCTGAACCTTCTGCCTTCTCTCTTGATTAATTATTTTTTTTTGGGATGATCTCGGACCAGGCTTCATTCCTCACACCAAGCTTTTCCACCCAAAAATGTACAGGACCTCAAGCAAAAGGTATGGTCTCAAATCTTTGGTTTAGGGTTATTAACAGTTTTAATTGTCTTGATATCCAGTAACCTAATTAATCTTATCAAAATCTTTCCGCCATATATTATATAATTTGTATATGCGATTATGACAGTATTAATTTGCAGCTAATGTTCTTAAAAGTTGTTAATCTTAGGAGCAGCATAGATGTTGAAAAATTTCTCTCGCTCTCATATGATTACATAGCACAAAGCACAGATCCATAAAGAAAAAATATGCTGATCTTGTTTCGATGAACCATGAATTTGTGGTTTGATTATTATTTATAACTTAAATTTAATTGTAAAATATGATATATATATATATATATATATATATATATGTATGTATATACATAAATTATCTACAATAAAGAAATTAAAGATTAACAAATAATATAAGAAATGTAACAGATCGAGAAAAGAATATGATGCCATCATTTATTCAGGAAAGAAACAAAACAGAAGCAATAAGTTTTGATAATGTCTTTTTTCTCTATTCACTCGAACATGTGTACATTTGGCAGCTGTTAGTGTATGTGTGTTTGTAAGTGTACAAACCCTAGCAGTAAACATGCTGTTCATCAAGTGGTTTTAATCTAACTATTCATATGATTACTGATTAACAAAGTTAATTTAGCTCCTATAATTCTGTGAAATGACTTGAACTTTCAGGTTTGTATATGTCAACAGCCGACAGAACTGGTAATTCAGGTGGCATTGTATCTTGAAAGAAAGAAAATGAAAAAGAAAAAAGAAAAAGAAATAAAGGACAATATTTTACATTTCCAATCGTTTAGCTTATTGTAATTATACGTGTGACATTAATTTTCTTTACCGGTTGAATGAAACATGTTTTGGACAATGTTGTCCCCAAATTTTGTCGAGTGCTAAGCTAAGTTGATCAAGGTTAGCATTCCAATTTCAGTGCTTTATTCCCTTTTACTTATCTGACTGTTTCTAAATCTTTTTTTATCTCCTCTTGTGTATTTTGGTTCATTTTCATTATTATTATTGAAAATCAAATTAAAACCTTTGGTTATGCTTTCACTTCAAAAGAGGTTGTATATTTTTCAGAATTTACTTTTCAAAAACAAATATATGTTATTTGTTTAATTTACATATTCTCGAATGTAATTTTTCACTTTTAAAAACCTATATTTAATAAAAATTACTACACATTTTTTTTCAAATTCTCATAATACTAATTTTAAAAACAAACTTTTTATAATCTTCGAAAACATCATTTAAAAAATATACAACACACATTCTTATATTTCAATTGATAAATTTAATGTTAATTTTTCTAAGTTATACATATAAGATGATGTACTTGTTTTGCCGCAATAGCATCTAGCTCTAAACACTATTCATATTAGAGTTTTTCCTTTATTATTCTTCTTCTATAGTTTTTCCTCGTGGTCTGCGAGCAGGATTACATTGACAGGTCTGCATGGCTCTTGTACCTAATTACTTAAATGCAATGATTTTTCCTACGAACTACATTTGGCCCAGCATAAGATTAATTCAGCAGTGTTACCATGAAGAACACGAGCAACTGTTACGGTCAAAGGTACACGATAACAAAGGAAATAAAAAAGAAAGATATTGAAACTAAAGGGAAGCAGAAGCGAGAAGCAGTGCTTCCTCCAAGAATCACTTTCACTAGCTACATATATTCTTGTTACTGTAGGAGAATAGACGATATATGTATGTATATTTTGAAAAATAAAGCATGCATGGAATTGTAATCCGCATCAGCAAATCACTAATGTATCTTATTCTTTGTTCCCCAAAGATGTGTATATCTGATATCAAATTTCAGTTTACCACGCGCGATGATTAATCACACGTCGTATTAGCACAGGAGATTAACATTCAGCGAGGAGTCTTTCTTGATTGTAAATAAAGTGCAGAAATACTAAAAGGTAATTAATTAATCTAAAGTAACCAACAATTATCATTTTACTGTCTAATTTATTCTTTAAATAGCAGTATTGACTGCATTAAAGAAAGTAATCAACACCTAGCTGGCCCAACTATTGTTTAATTGGGTAAATGGTCAAGCTAACGTTTCAACTTCATATGCGTACGTATGTGTAACTTGATCGACTACTTCCGAAGTTTAGCCTAACAAATTACAATGGCGAATATAAATTAATGCATGTGGAAAACTGGTATTAAACTATATGACATGATCGTGCTGCTGTTGCTGTTGCTGTTGGCCTTGCGTGCTCTACTGCAGTTTTGCTGTTGCTCGTAGTTGGGCTTCTAGGCTGGCTGTACAACAACTACTGCGCTACTGCCTTGTGTAGCCAAGTGTTTGCTTTTGCTCGTGTTCTGGTGTGCTGCTGATTCTGAAGGTCTAGAAAACTTCAGTTTCAATTTGATGTGTATTATTTTAATCCAGTTCATTTTACACTCCAAGTGTATCCAAGCCCCAATCAATAACGCAATTACTGTTTGAGAAAAATTATTTGTTGCTTACAAATCTCTTGCTTGCTTAAGAAAAAGGGTAATGATATAGATAACAAATTAAAAGGCTAAAGCTACGGTGCACTTGGGAGGCACAGAATGGGATGCAATATCCTTCCATCAACCTACATGATACGATCAGACAGTGAAGGAAGCCTCCTGAAGAAATTCAACGCCGGTGATGGCATCCGATCACGGAACATCGGATGCCGCAGATAGTAGAAACCGAACGCCATCGCCACCATTTTCGACGGAACCAAGTACAATATCATCGCCACTACAAAACATAACAACACAAATATTCCCGTCGCACGTGGGTCTCTCCACGTCACCACAGCTTGTACGCGCTCCCCTTGCGCTGCAAAATCACCCAATAGCGTCTGCACTCGTGCCCCCAGTGTACGTAACTTGTCATACCTGACACGTACAACTTCTCCCGGTCTAGCACTTGGAACCGTATCAAACTCTTCATCGAGTTCATCTCGTTCCACGGCGTCAGCCATCGAGGTCTTCGGGTCAAAGTGCGGCAGTGGGTCCCTCGTTCGGAATCTATAATTCCACGCACCAATCACAAACACGTAGAACGCTAACGTGGGCACGATTAAATCAGGAAACCACACCAGCATCACCAACAATACATGCACGAGTATCGTAGCCGTGGGATTTTTCCACGTACGTGTGTCGTCTACCCACCGTATGATGTCAAGCACGCCCGCGATCACGTTAATTATCCTAAACCAATTAGCCCGCACTTTACGCATGCTAAAAGCGTGTGAATCCGCATCAAGCATGTAAAGCACTACCTCTCGCCTAAGCGGTGGCTCTGATCTCGCCAAGTGTGCGGCTATGATCTTCACAGACGTGCTCCTCAGCATTTCTTGTTGAGCCATACCTAATGGTTTAATATGATGCATCAAAGGTAACAAAGGCTGTGAATACACGTGTAAGAAATCCAACGTTGGGCTCAGACGTATGAACCGTACAGCAATTTCTATTTCACCCAATTTCGTCGTTCCATTATTTCCCAGCACATACAAAGGGTACGTATTTCTGTATACTTTACCAGTCTCCAAAGTGGAAATACGTATTCGAACTTTACCTATACGACAATCAGGGCGTGTCGTTTCTTTGCTACGGTTGTCAGCTTCAAATGTCCCCCAACTGTCAAAGACTCCAATTGTTAACACCGTACACGGATCGTAAACCTTCCACGTGTACTGTTCATTCCAACGTGGCTCCATGCTGTCTGAAACTGTACGTGTTCGAATCCACTTGGAGGCATACTTACCTACCACGTAAGCATCCGTCGTACCTTTACCATTCACCGTTTTCATCGGTAACAAGTTCTTGCATCCAATAACACCAAGTTCAATGGTTCCCACCCGCGGTTTCCACAACTGCCTAGCTGTCGGTCGATAGTCGCTGCACACTTGCGCTGCCTCGTCCATCACGTGATACCCACCATCAAAACACAACCTTAAGTGGACCCTACCTTTGTAGAGTCTTCTCTCGTCGTTTATGGTTTCAAAGGTGAACCATCTTGACGTCACTTTCCGGTCATCAACTCGCCTCTCAACAGCCGTGAGTGGAACTCTTGTGGCCCCTAATGTTACAGTTCCTTTAGGTTGACGGTTTTCTAAAGTGAAACTCAAGTGGTCTGTAAATGGCTCGGCAGCTACAAAGAGTAAATCTTCGTTCCAAGAAGGATTTCCGTTTCGTGTGACGGAGACTTTGGTTTTCTGTACTTGGAAGCCTAACTGAGCTTTGATTGTAAAAGAGGCTTCTTTTACTGCCGCTACTGGCTGCAAAATGTCTTGGGCTTCTATTACAGTGGCTCGGAGGTACCATAATTTGGGCGAGACATAAACTTTGGCCTTAGAATTTATGTGACCGGCAGTGTCTGTTTTCCATGCATCGGGGAATGCCTCGTCAGCCTGGGTCCCGATCCACGTAGCAAGCATCAAGTCGCCAATGCAGGCTCCGTCACCTTCCAGCCTGTACCACTGTGGGGCCAAGGGACTGTCCGGCGGATCACGTAATGGAATTTCCGTAACGTCGAAGCAAATGCCACCTAAGAACACAGCAGCTGCTGCTACGTCACCTCTTGGTGGATCCCACACTGCAACTTCTAAGAATGAGGAGGATTCCGGGGTGTCGCGGCCAAAAGCAAACGTCTGATCCCACTCGAAGCACGAGGTTTTACGCGCCGGTTTTGATTCCACGCGGTTGTTTGAGAGAGCTATTTTTACAACCGGACTACCCTTTGTGGGTAAGAACCGCGCCTTAACCACACGTACAAAGAGGTAATGCATCTTCTCCACGAGATCGAACGTCGACCTTTCCAAAGCAATGCTATCCGATAGGTCAGATGCATAGCTTGCCATTGACATTGTCCTTAAAATTGGCTGTGGACCGTGGATTAGAGGCGTTACTTTGACCTCCGGAACGGATCCGGTGACTGATGCTGCCTTCACGTGATCAGACGGCGACAATGGCGGGGTCATCTTGGTCGTAGTAAAATCAAATTCAATATGATCAGATTGCTCCTGCTTCAACGGCGGATGTGGAATTTGTTGTTCAGCTGGTTGTGCTTCTGCCTGATCTATTCCATCTTGTCCCTGTGCTTGCTCTGCTGCGACTGACGTCTCGCATTGAGGTTCATTTTCCCCGTCAGGCGCTGCATTTCCGTTAGCTGGTACTTTCTCCGCTGCAGGTGCAGGTGCCGGTTCAGTCCCAGCTTCAGCGTTCGATTCCGCAGCTGGCTCTTCACCGGGCTTCCAACCTTCAGCTTGCGGTTCAACAGGCGGTGGCACATCAGCCGATGCCGTCGCTTCCCCTTCTGTGTTAGAAGGAATTTCAGGTTTTGGCTCAGATTCCCCTTTCTCTGCTGGTGGATCGTATTTCACTTCTTCCACCGGTGGATCTAATTGCGGTACTGGTGATGGTTGCATCGGAACAGCATCTATATAATAAATTTTCAAACCAATTTCACCTGTTATCCAACTAAGTAAACTCTTCTTCTCAAGAGGATAATATATCAATGCTTCTTCTCCTTTTTTTACAAACTGGCTCGAACTCAACCGAATCCTACCAAGAAAATTATTTCTTCTTGTTGGGCTATACTTTTTGTCATGGTACACTCCTAGTTCAAGCATGTCAGTGAAGACTTCAGATGGCTTACCGACATTGAACTCAAGAACCTCGTTCCATGTAGGGTTCAAGTCACAAATCGCAGTGTGCGTTCTTCTTCTTTGCCCGTAGTAGTCGATTACAACGTAAGGACTTGAAGTCCCATGTCCGTCTTTCGGTAAAAGATTTCGTGCATCCACTACCTCCACCATCAGTTTGCGAATTGCTACCATTTTGGGGTGTTCACTAGAACAAATCCTAGAACATAATTCTTTGGCTTGTATTTGTGATAGTAATTGGAATGAAAAGAGAAGGTGATTTGTGTTTATTGAGAGTGATTGTATAACATGAATGAGAGTGAAGAAAAAATACTAATGGTTCCTTGGGGAGAAAGTATAAGAATATAACTATTCAATAGGAAATTTGATATGCATGTAATGTTGTTATCATGGTATTATAATTCTATCTTATAATATAATAGAATTATTTCAGACTTTTTTTATGGAGATAGATGAACGCAAAGAGAGGGGAGAATAAAGGTGCTTAACTTCATGTGCAAGCAGTAGCTTTAGACACACTTGTTTGAAAACCATTTTTTTTTATTATTATTTTTTAAGCTTTGGATTGCTTTGCTTGTTAATATGATAGTTTACTTTTCTCTAAGGTTGAAGACTCTTTCATATGCCTTTTGCTTTTTGGCCGGCCAGGAACAGTTAATGAGCATTATAGACGATGACTAGAGGGCAAGAGATAGCCTACTTTTATCAAAGATGAGTATCTTTTGAGTCACACCAACCTGGGGTTTTGTCATATATCTTTATTATATAATATAGTTTTAATTGGGTAACATCATGAAATTTCTCTCCGAGACTTTATATGGTGGGTAGTGACCACCACCTCTCTTTCACAGACTTCAAAGTTCATCGACGCGTATCCAAACTGGGCCTGATTGCAACGTGTTGGGCTCTGTTGTTGTGCATTTGCGACGATATGAGTGAAAAAGCTAACTGAGAAAGTGATAAATAAAACCTTGCTAAGGTAAGAGAGGTGTGGTGGAAATTTCACTTTATGATGGATGCAACCACATTTTCTAGTCTCATGATTCATATCGGGATCGATGTTTTGTAATTGTGCTCCTTCGAAATGAATATTAGTAAATAATAAACTCTGCAGCATGAAAATGATGTATCAAAACTTATACCATATCTAATGTTATTATTAGCCATTTGCTCGCAAACAAATTATTGGATAACTTCGTTTTGATTTTTAATATTATAATAATTAATGTAATTGATGGCTTTAAAATGAATGATCAGATTTGACTAATTGAAGTCATGATATGCATGACATTTACTTTAAATTCAAGGCACTTCTGACCTTGGCCTTTTCTTTCCCGTGGACGCTTCTGTATGATTGGTGGCCTACAGTGATGCCAATTAAACTGGTTATTTTGATACTTGGCATTCTATTACCGATTGATGTATGTTTCTTAACAACAATCTTATTTCTTGGAAAAGAAAGAAGCATGATCGTATCTGTAAGTCATATATTGAGATTGACTATCATGCAATGCCTTCTGCTTGTTTGAGATTGATTGGCTTCATGGATTGCTGGCTAAGCTGGGGTTTTCTCGAATTGAGCCTACACTGCTTTATGTGGATAATACTAGTGTTATTCAGATTGCTACGAGTTTAGTTATTTTATGAGCACAATAAACACATTGAGGTGGATTGCTACTTAATTCATGGAGCATTTGATGATTGGGTTACACTTTTCGCGCATCAAGTTAAGACGGCTGCAAGCAAGGTTTCGGCTTGGGCTGCTTTGCTGTAAGCCCAAAAGCAGTGAGTCCATTATCACCCAAAACATCCCTTGCACTCAAATCCTTTTTTGCAGAATCATGTACAGATCAGAGGTCACAAGTAAATCTAATAACATGGCACTGGAGACTAAGTCACCCTCATGAGAGGATGCTTAAAGTAGCCTTGAACTCTTGTAACTCTTTAGATAAAATCAATAAAAACACTTCAGCACCTTTGCCTTCTTTCTATTCAGCTTGTCAATATAGAAAAATGCATAGACTGTCTTATAAATATTCTAAAATCAAAAGTAAAAAAACATTGGAATTGATACATATTGACTTGTGGAGGCCTGCTCCTTTGCCCTCCATGAATGACCATAGATTTTACATAGTCTTTGTTGATGACTACTCAAGATTTACTTGGATTTTTCCCTTAACACAAAAATTAGAAACATTTGCCACTTTCAAACTTTTCAAGCTAAAAATAGAAAAAATGTTGGAGTTAAAGATTAAGGCAGTTCAAAGTGACATGGGAGGGGAGTTTAAGCCTTTAGAGAAATTTCTTGATGAAAATGAAATAGCACATACGTATGCTTGTCCTTACACTCATCATTAAAATGGTAGAGTTGAAAGGAAGCATAGACACCTTGTTGAAACAAGGTTGACTCTCCTTGCTCACTCATCATTGCCATTGAAATTCTGGTAGGAAGGCTTTTTTGCTTCTGCATACCTCATAAATAGGTTGCCAACACCTACCTTGTTGAATAAATCATCCTATAAACTTGTTTTTTGACATCAACCAATTTTGAGAATGCAAAGTATTTGGGTGTGAGTGTTATCCTTTTCTTAGACCATACAATAACCAAAAATTTGATTTTCACACGTCTAAATGTGTATTCATAGGATACAGCCCTCATCATAAATGCTATCTTTGGCTACATTCCTCAAAGAGACTATGTATTGCCAGGGATGTAGTATTCAATGAGGTTAATTTTTCTTTTGCCTCTAACCCTAATTTTGTGTCCCAAGTGCTTAAACAAAACTCGAATAAATCCTTGTTTGCACTACCATTCTTCACTCTATCAAATTGGTACAGCATTCAACATATGGATCTTCCAGCAACAAGAAATAAACCTGTGACAGCCACTCCTAATGTAGAATCAACCTCGATATGTAATCAAGATCAACAATCTCCTTATTTGTTAGGAACATAGTCTTGTGCAACAGCATCTGAAGAAGTCTCTCCTGACATAGATCAATCCTTGCACCTGCCTCAAGTGTCTTCAAAGGAAACACCAGCAACTAGACACCCTATGATTACTAGAAGCAAGGTTGGCATTTTCAAGCCTAAGACTTACCACTTGAATCGTATGAAAATAAAAGAAGATAGTACTCCAATTAATGAAACTGAAGCTCTTAAAGATCCTAAATGGAAAGAAGCAATGAATCAAGAATTCCAAGCCCTAACCAAAAATCAGACTTGGGAATTGATACCTCATTCACCAGACTTGAAGGTTGTAGGGTGCAAATGGTGTTCAAGGCCAAACATAACTCAGATGGAACCATTCTCAAGTATAAGGCCAGGCTAGTTGCCAAGGGGTTTCTTCAAACCCTTGGGATTGATTATGCCGAAACTTTCAGTCCTGTGGCGAAATCTTCAACAATAAAAGTCATCCTAACCTTAGCTGTGTAGAATAATTGGTGTCTAAGGCAAATAGACATCAATAATGCTTTTCTTAGTGGTAATCTAAATGAGGTAGTGTATATAAGACAACCACCTAGTTTTGAAGATCAAAATTTTCCCTCTCATCTATGCAGACTCAAAAAGGCCATATATGGGCTAAAACAAGCACTAAGAGCTTGGTTTGATAAGCTCAAGACTGCACTAAAGGCTTGAAACTTCACAAACTCAAAATCGGATGTCTCCTTGTTCCATAAATTTGACAGCTCAGGCATTACACTTTTACTTATCTATGTGGATGATATCATTGTTACAGGAAAGAACAAGCTGGAACTTAAAGTGTTGATCAAAAGACTCAATGAGGCTTTTCCTTGAAAGATCTTGGTGATTTGAATTTCTTTCTTGGACTAGAAGTCATAAGAACTGACATTGATATTGTTATATCACAGACCAAGTATATTATAGATCTACTTACCATAACTGGGATACGAAATTGTAAAGGATTGAAAACTCCCATGGTGAAAGGCAACAAGTTGAGCAAACTTGGCAGCTAATGTCTTGGAGATGGAACAACTTACAGGTCAGTGATCGGATCCCTTCAGTATGCCACACTGACCAGGCCTACAGGTTAGTGATCGAATCCCTCCAGTATGCGACCATGACCAGGCCAGATATCAATTATTTAGTGAACAAGCTTAGCCAATATATGCATGATCCAAGACAGAAACATTGGGATGCATGCAAACGAGTGATAAGGTACCTGAAGGAGACAATTGATCTGGGATTGAAATTCTGCAAGTCTGATGAATTAGAACTCACTAGTTTCTCAAATGCTGATTAGGGTGCTGATCTTGATGATCGAAAATCCATCACTGGATACTGTGTTTATCTTGGGAACAACTTGATCTTGTGGAGCTCCAAGAAGCAACCTGTAGTAGCCAAGTCTTCAGCTGAATCAGAATACAGAGCCATTGCACACATCACTACTGAGCTGAGTTGAGTTGGCTTCAATCCTTGCTAAGTGAAATCAAGTGCAATGTAGCCAAACCTCCTGTCATTTGGACTAATAGTCAGAGTACAACAGCCATGGCATCCAATCCAGTTTATCATGCACGCACAAAACACATTGAAATTAGCATACCTTTTGTCCGAGACAAACTGGCAAACAAGGAAATTATAATTCAATATGTTCCTACCGTGGAGCAGATAATAGACATCTTCACTAAAGCTTTGGGGGAGGACAGATTCAGGTATCTTTGTAGCAAATTGAAACTTGAAGAAAAGAAGAAAACACTCAGCTTGAGGAAGGGAGTTAAGACGATTGCAAGCTGAGGTTTTGGCTTGGGTTGCTTTGCTGTAAGCCTAAAAGCAGTGACTCCAATCCATTGGTGCATTGCATCTTCCCACCAAAGAAATCTGAGCAGAGCCTGGAACTGCTCTTCTTCATCCTTGCGCGTGCTTCTCCCACTAACTATAAAATCTGACTGCATTATGATTGAAAGAACATACCTACTGCGTTGTCATGCTATATCTTTATCTATTTTCGTGTTGTAAGCTATATAAGATCTATGTATATATATTGAATTACCATGAAATGAAAATTAATCTAGCTTGCCTTGACTGCACTCTTATGTTCTTGCAATCTTTATCAAAATTTCAACTCATCACCATAGATGTCCTGCTGACATGTTTACTAGGGCTCTAACTTACAACTGGCATCAGTTTTTTGTTAGCAAATTGATGCTTGTTGATCGCCCAGCATCAATTTGATGGGAGTTGTCAATAAGAAAATAAAGATCGTATTTCTATATTTGTTGTATATCTGTAATTAATCTTTCGATATATGTCGTAAGTACACTTATCATCGATAGACTAAAGTGGTAATTGTAATTGTTAAAATTCAACCGTAAATTGTATTGTATTGTCATCCCTACTATCCTGGTCTTTTACTGTAGCTCGAATGGAATTAAGATTCATTCAAATCATGCTCTTATCACTTAAATTTCTGAAAAATAGTCTTCAGTTCGGGTAAGATTGATTCTTTGATGCATCTAATCGGTGCTTTTCCATCTTTGCTGTACGTAAAATGATGCAACTGAATTGGGCACGTATCACGGAAATTTGTTCAGAGTCTTGTCGTCTCAGATTGTGAAGGTCCAACTCACGCTAACTACTCGTATTCCATTGAAGTAGGAATCAAGCCTGGCATTGACACGGTCAGTTTTTACCCTTTAAGCTTCTGTGCTTCACCAAAATTTTTATCAAATTTTGACAAAGTTTTATCTTTTAATTCTTTTTGCGTCCGTGCTCCAGGACAAGGTCCCATATAATTACGAAGAATTCATCAGTGGTCTAACCTTTCAAGTGAAGAAAAACACCATCCCCATCAGCGGAATTGATGATGCAGTGAGAATTTTGCGAGTCAAGTTTGTGATGGGTTTATTTGAGAATCCGCTGGCCGATGATAACCTAGTCAGCCAGCTTGGGAGTCAGGTTTGTTATCAACTAATTAGTATTACCTTTATGTTTTAGCAATGAGAAATCCTCAATTCATTCTGCTACTTAAACAGGAGCATAGAGAATTAGCTTGGGAAGCTGTCAGAGAATCACTTGTGTGCTGAAGAACGGTGAACGAGCTGATGCACCATTGCTTCCACTTACTAGAAAGGCATCAAAAATACTAGTTGCCGGCACCCATGCTGACAACCTGGGTTATCAGTGCGGTGGCTGGACAATTGAATGGCAGGGACTAAGTGGCAACGATCTCACTATTGGTAAACTGCATGACTTTCCCCTTATATGGCATCTGATTTTCTTGATTCAAAGATATCAGACCAGCTAAGATGAATCCTACCAGGTACCACAATGCTCGCTGCCATTAAAATTACAGCTGATCCACAAACTGAAGTTGTCTGCGAAGAAATTCCAGATGCCAACTTTGTGAGGTCAAACAACTTATCGTACGCCACTCTTCTAGTAGGCGAGCACCCGCATGCAGTGACACTCGGTGACAGCAGGAACTTGATGATTCCTGACCCTAGTCCAAGCACCGTCACAAATGTCGGTGTAGCTGTGAAGGGGTGTAATCTAATCTCCGTCCAGTCGTGATCCAGCCGTATCTTCCCTTGATGAACCCTCTTTTAGCAGCTTGGCTGAGTGGAGCTGAAGGTCAAGGTGTTGCTGCTGTCTTGTTTGGTGACTGATTTCACTGGCAAGCTTTCCCATCCATGGTTCAAGACTGTTGTTCAGCTGCCTATGAATGTTGCGATAAACATTATGATCCTTCCTTCGCATTTGGGTTTGGCCCTACTACCAAAAGGAAGGAGACTTACTAGTTTTTATACAGGGGATTTCTTGTTTCAAGCCGTTTTTAATTTTACTGTAAGAAACTTCAAAATTAACAGAATAATAAGGAAACACGATAGTATTAAATACAAAGGGTCTTCATTGCACAGCTTGTCAAAGAATTTTCGATCAGATTGCAATGAGGTTAAGGTGGAAAGAAATTTGCAGCTCTTGATTACATGGGTTTGGATATAAATTATGGCTACAATAATTATAAAAATGATCTACAAACGATACATTTATCTTTCTTCATCTTCTCTTTCTTCATCTTCTTTAACATCACCTTCATCTTTCTTCTTCTTCTCTTTCTTTTTCTTTTTCTCTTCTTCCTTCTCATCTCCATCTTCTTTTTCCTCACTGTCTCCATCCTTATGCTTCTTATCTTTCTTCTTCTTCGTTTTCTCTTCTTCCTCTTCATCTTCACCATCATCTTCCTTTCCCTCATCACTTCGCCCTTTTGCTTCTTATCTTTCTTCTCCTTACTAGTCTTCATCTTTTCTTCCTTCTTGTCCTTTTTCTTCTCTTTCTTCTTCTTCTACTTCTTATCCTCTTCATCTTCATATCTTTGTGCTTTTTCTCTTTTTTCTTCTTATCTTTACTTTTATTTTTCTTCTTCTGTTCTTTCTCCTATTTTTTATCTTTTCCTTGCCTACTCTCTTCGTTCTCTGCCTCTAAATCTTCATCTTTGTTTTTGTATCTTTCTTCATTTTCTCCTCTTTTTCCTTGTCCTTTTCCTCTCTTTTCCTTTGATTCATCATCCTCGTCCTTCTTCTCTTTCTCTTTTTTCTTTGATTTCTTGTCATCCCCGTCTTCATGTTTGTCCTCATCCTCGTGTTTTTGCTTTTCCGACTCCACTGATTTGGTCTTCAATTTGACTTCCACCTCAGGCTTCTGCTCCTCCTCAACATTTGGCTCCATTTCTGTATTCTTGGTCTTTACTTTGAGAAGACGTTCTTCATTCTTGACCTTTTCTTGTCTCCCAACATTAGCTGCAAATTTCTCTTCCATATCTGGATATTTCACTGAACGTCAAGATTTCAATTTAAATCCCCTTTTATTAAGCTTATGTGACCTGAAAACATTAAAGCAGGCAGAAAATATAAAAAAAGACGATCAAAATAAGTAACCTATGCAGCCAACTGAAATAAAATATATAAAGCACATTCTATAAACAACAATAACAAAACTAAATCATAAATGTGTCACAGTGATTGATATGTACTGCAACCACTACTTGCACAGTTGCATTACAACCAAAAATGAGCTTGTAGATTGAACCAAAAAAATTCTTTTTCCTACTCTGAACCCATAGTACTTGCATAAATGTTATTCCATTTTATATTCTTTTCAAATCATTGCAATGAAAATGTTTTCCTTTTCAAGAATAAGAAGCAGAAAGGAAAAATGAGAAGTTCTATGTTAAAAAAAAACAGATGCAACCAAGATCTACTATAAATGTGAAATGGTGAGCTCCTCATTGTACCCTAATTGCCTCATAATTTTCTATGCAGGTTTCAAGAACTCAAAGCACCATTTACTCTATGGATACTTAGAAATAATTGGATATGAAAACATATCTTGGTTGTATGTTTGTGAAAGTTTTCTTCTAAAGTACTAGTTTAACTCTCTATCTCATCAATTCAATTATCGATAACAGTTAGCAATTCCACCCAAACTTTCTTGTAGATACTCTCTACTCTAATATACAATAAAATTAAGGAATTGACATTGCAGCTGTGATATAGCAAGACAGTTTAAACATCATAACATCATATAAAGGTGTCAACAGGAATTGTCTGCAATAGTATAGATACAATCTCAGTTGTGAATACACAATTGCACATTACATCACTAGTTTGGCTTTTTTCAAAAACTACAACTTTTATCCCATCAAAATTTCTAAAAAACTACTCTTTCTTTTTATTTTTCTTGTCTCAACTTTTTTACACCTTAGGGGTTAGCATGACTTCTAAAATCACTTTTACTTGTTGT
The DNA here is from genome assembly GCA_019650275.1 of Xylocarpus granatum. NCBI lineage: Eukaryota > Viridiplantae > Streptophyta > Magnoliopsida > Sapindales > Meliaceae > Xylocarpus > Xylocarpus granatum. The sequence continues at coordinate 178,738 of BNST01000465.1, read as the reverse complement.
CTCATTTGATCTTTGAGTTCTTTTCTTTGATTCACTTCTCCTAAGCTATCCTTTGGGATTAATTAATGATAAATAGCTATGTTGCATAAGCAAGACAACTTTTAAACCTATCTCAACTTGTCTGGATTGAAGAAGACAACTCTTGACTTCAACTTAAGCTCTTAAGCAAGGAAGACAACTCTTTCTCCTTGTCTTAAGCCCAAGTTATCTCAAGACAACTCTTAAAAAATAACTGAAACATATGCAAGAATGTCGAAGCTTGATTCTTGATTAATGAATAAAAACTACAAAATCGGATCATATGTTCATGCTAACAAATAATGGACTATATTTATAGTATTGACAGCCTTTACCTAACTTAACTAGTACTTGAGTTCCTTATCCACTTAGGACAAGTTTTCCTAAGTTAATAAGGTTTTCTAAGACAATTAAGACCTTATCAAGATTGACCTTATCCAAAGGTATCATAATCCTACTAGGATTCTTGGTCTTTCTTGATTGTTTATCTAAACTAGAATTCCGATCTTATCTTGTATTTTATAGCGGTTGGACTTCCTCTTGGCTTATCCTTCTAGGAATAGTACTCTCAATGCGTATCCTTTGTCCCTTAGAATTCTCCTTGGTCGTGAGTATCCCATTGCTACTAGAACTCATCATGTGCATCCTGTTACTGCTGGAATTCTTTTTGCCTTGGCTTTCCTTCCTTAGCTAGAACTTCTCCATGTGTGTCTTGCTGTGGTTGGAGTCTTTCTCAGCTTAGATATCCTTGTTGAATTCGGACAAGGTTAGATTTTAGCCAGGCTTCACTATTGGGTGGATGCATGTCATGTCCAAGCTTGTTGTGCACACATTCTGACCCGTAGCTACTGGTCTTGCTGCTTGGTGCCTCTCTTACATCCTCCTATGCTGCTCACACTCCCTTTGCCTCATAAGGTCCTCAATAATATCCCTTTCTTGAAGACTCACATTGTCCACAAGGTAAAAGTTAGGGAAACATTCCTGGATATCGTCATAGTCCTCCCATGTTGCTTCATCCTTGGGCGAATGACTCCACCATATGAGTACTCTCCATATTGGCCTTTTATTGCGCCCATAACTTACAATGCAAAATCCTAAGGCTTCCTTCGGCTGTGAAAACATCGGGCAGTCCCTCATTCACTTGTCTCACATCTCCTATCTTTTTCCTCAACAATGAAATGTGAAATAGCAGATGTAATTTTGATGTTAACAATAATCTTAGATGATAAGTTACAGCTTCAACACGCTCAACTGCCTCTTATGGTCCAAAATATTTTCTAGCCAACTTTGCTGTAGTTGGCTTTCTGGCCTTTATCTTCCTTTCTAGGATGGATTTTAAGATAGACATAGTCACCTACCTTAAATTCTTCTTCCTTCCTCCCTTTGTCCGCTTGTCTCTTCATACGAGTCCTTTGCTTGCTCAAGCTCATGCTTGAGTTTCTTCAAGACCTCATCTCTTGACTGAAGTGCGATATCCACTTCATGTATGCTACTGTTCCCCATGGTATAACTTGACATTCCTGGGGGTAACCTTCCATATACAGCTTGGTATGGTGTCATCTTGATTGCCGCATGATAGGTAGTATTATACCACAGTTCTGCCCATGGTATGTACTCCTCCCAATCGTTTTGATGATCATGGCAAAAACACCTTAAGTACTGCTCTAGGGTTTGATTGGTTACCTCACTTTGGCCATCTGTTTGTGGATGAAAGGTGGATGAGGCGACCAAGTTGCTGCTGAGCTGTGTGAAAAGCTCTTTCTAGAACTTGCTCATGGAAACATTATCTCTATCGGACAACATTGTCCATGGTATGCCATGAAGTCTTACCATGTTTTTGATGAACTCTTGGGCTACTTCTCTTGCTATGTATGGTTGCTTGAGTGGCACAAAAGTGTGCACTCTTGCTGAGTCTGTCCACTACAGTTAATATCACCGTGTAACCCTTGCTATTGGGCATTCCCATGATGAAGTCCATTGTTAAGTCTTCCCAAACTTGTCCGGTACTGAGCAAAGGCTATAACAACCCCTTTGTCTTGCCACCTTCTGGTTTGGTGCGCTGACAAACATCACATTCTCGGACTAGCTTTTTGATTCAGCCTTAAGTCCTTCCCACCAAAAGAATAGCTTGATCCACATGTAAGTACGGAACCATCCTGAATGTCCTCCTTCCCGTGAGTTGTGGAAGTGATTCAAGATCTTCCCTCTTAGTCCCAGTATGTTTGGTACATACACCTGCTGGTTGTGCCAAATATATCCATTCTTAAGGGTGAATTTACTAACCTTAGGGTCGAAATTCTTGATCTTCTCTGGAGCTCTTGGCTTTGAGGGTCAATCTCTATTGCCTCTTGATTTCTGTCCATACATTCCACTCCGCTCTGCTAATGGCAGTGAGGCATGCGTCATTAGGCTCACATGCTGTCCATAATGCTTGACCTCCATTGCTTCTGGACAATGCGTCTGCCACCTTGTTTTCCTTGCCCAGTTTGTAGATTATTTCATACTTGTATCCCAGCAACTTGACAAGGAACTTTTGCTACTCTGGGTGGTAATTTTCTGCTCCATGAGGCTTCTCAAGGGTTGTTGATCTGTAATGATCAGGAACTTCCTCCCAAGAAGGTAAGGTCACCATACCTTGACTGCATGGATGATGGCCAACATCTCCTTGGCGTATACTGACCATTCCTTTCTTCATGGGCCCTAAGACTCTGCTCATATATGCAATAGGTCTTCCGACTTGACTCAGGACAGCACCTATTCCATCTTGACATGCATCAGTGTGAAGCTCAAAGGTTTGGTTGAAGTCGGGCAGTGCTAACATCGGGGTCTCACACATGGCTTGCTTTAACAACTTGAATGCATCTTCACTTTTCTCTGTCCATAGGAATCCATCCCTTCTTCAGCAAATCCATCAATGGTTTTGCTATGGCACCGTATTTGTGAACAAATCGGTAGTAGTAGCCCGTCAAGCCTAGAAATCCCTCAAAGTTCCATGACATTCTTAGGAGTCGGCCATGATTTGCATGGCTCTTATTTTCCATTGGTCTACCTTCACTCCATCTTTGGATATGATGTGACCAAGGTATTCAAGCTCCTCTTGCATGAATGTGCACTTGGATGGCTTGATAAGGGAAGCAATTTTTTCTTAACACCTCTCAGCACTTTTGCTAAGTGTTCTATGTGATCATCATGGTTCCTGGAATAGACCAAAATGTCAACAAAGAAAACTAATACAAACCTGCACAAATAGGGTTTGAAGATGTCATTCATGGCTGCTTGAAAGGTGGAGGGTGCATTGCATAGTCCCAAAAGGCATGATTAGGTACTTTGTTAGGTCCACTATGAGTCCAAAATGTTATCTTCTGCACATCCTCTTCTTTCATCTGTATTTGATGATATCCGACCTTGAGATCTAGCTAGGTAAACAACTTTCGCTCCATGTAACTCATCCAGCAGATCATCGATTGTTGGGATCAAAAAATGATCCTTGACAATCGCTTGGTTGAGTGCCTAGTAATCGGTGCAAAACCTTTAAGTTTCGTCTTTCTTTGTAGCAAGTAGAATAGGAGAAGAAAAAAGGGAGGTGCTAGGGTTAGATAATACCTTGTTGTAGCATCTCTTCCACTTGTCTTTTGATCTTGTTCTTTTGGAAGTGTGCATATCGCTAAGGGTGCTACATTAATCACCTTGGTCTCATCGATTAATGGGATGGCATGGTTGTAATGTCTTGAGGGTGGTAGCCCTTGTGGCTCTCTTAAGACATCTCCCGAACTGCTCCATAGGTTCCTTACTGCCGATGGTATGTCTTCGTGTGTGTTCTACCCTTCATGATGTTCGGCTATGTTTTCATCCTCTGTGGCCAAGAGAACCGTAAAACATTGTGCCCTTTTCTGTAGAGTCATTCAAGGGTACTTACCTCACAATGATGTGCTGCATTGGTGGTGGATGCCTTCCATGTGCAGTCCCTTTTCCCTTCCATTGGAAGTGCATGGTCACGGATTCATATTTGAACATGATCTTGCCTATGTTTTAAGCCAAGCATTGCCTAAAACCACATCAAGGCCTGCCAAGGCTAACACATGTAGTTCCACCTTTTTCTTGACTCCTTGAATCTGCATTGCTACTGCCTTGATAACTTGGCGCACTTGAGTTTCTGTCCATTTGCCACTTTTACCTCAAAGGGTTAAATCTTTTTTAGGCATAGCTAAAGTGTTTTGACTAGTTTAGTGTTGATGAAATTATGCGTGGCTCCACTATCTATCAACAGCAAAATATTCTTCCCATTTATGGTCTCGAACAACCTCAAGGCAATAGGCTTGGTGGTTGCTCCTACTGCATGCAAGTTGATTTTGCCTTCTTCCACATGATCCAGGGCAATGAACTGCCTCGACTTCCTCCTCATTGTCCATGTGACTTTCTTGATCTTCCTCACTGCTTTCCTCGTGTTCTTCATCACTTACCACTTCAATGATGTTGAACAGCCCTTTCTTGCACTTGTGGCCAACTTGCCACTTATATTGTACACCTAAAGCATAGGTCTCTCTTGATTATTTTATTGATTACATCAGTTGATATCTTGAGAGGGTCTTTAGTCTTTGAGGGTGCTACCTTGCTTGATGAGGATGCCTTACCTAGTTTGTCCAAGGATTTGATGACCTTGGTTGTGCTATGGGTGATGCTTCTCCCATCGTTGATGAGTCTTGCCAACTGAATGCACTGAGTGAGAGAGTTTCGAATCCCTCATCTTTACTTCTGCTCCAAGGCTCAGGCATCTAGTGCCAATTAGTGCACTATCTCGACCAATGTCCTACCAATTTTGCCAACATCTTGAATTCTTCAAGGTAACTCTCTAAAGATCCCTCTTACCTAACCTTGGCAAGTTGTTCCCTCATAGTTTGTCATGCTAGATGGGCCAAATCTGTTCACTAACTCTTGCGTGAACCTTGTCCAGCCTATCCTTCTACCTTCTCGACCATAGGTGGCCTTAAGCCAATGCCACCATTGGTTGGCTCTCCCACATAGGTGATAGGATGCAAAATCAACTCTTTCACATCTCTTAACACCTTGTTTTTCAAAATAAAATTCAGCCTTAGAGATCCATTAGTTGGATCTCTCTTCTTAAAGGTAAGGAACTCAATTTTTACCTTTGGCTATGTGTAATGGCTTGGGCTGTCATAATGCCAATCCTTCCCTCTTTGTGGTGCGCCATGGCCCTCATGGTGATTCTACTCCTTTCTTGGTTACCATGATACTAGTCATCTGTCCAATTATTCCTCATTGTCATTATAATCATTGTAGTGAACATGGGGTGGGTGTTCGTTTGGTAAAGTCTCCCTCTTGCTTTCAAAACTCATGCGCGTTCTCCTCCTTTCTTGAGAGGGAACTGCTCCTGGTTTGAGTCATCTTCATACACTTAGTGCCATGTGACCTCAATTAGAGCCTTCTAGACATTTGTGGTAGGTTGTTGCTCTTGGCTTGCTCAGTTTGGACTTGTTTTTCTGGCCACTTGGGGTGTATCTCTTTTTAATTGCTCAAGAGAATGAATGATAGATGATAGTTGGTGTTTGATATCACCTACTTGATCATTGATCGCATGTTGGTTCCTCTCCAAGGCTAGGATTCTTCTGCAGTTGGTGACTGAGAAAGTCTTCGCCGGTCTATTCTTGTGGTGCAGGTGAAATGCTGCCTAGATCATATGGTAATTGTTTTTCCTTTCGATTAAATGGTGTCTCTGCTGACCTCTTAATGAAAGCACAATTTGTTAGGGGTCTCGATTTCTTGTCCTAACTTTTCTACACCTTAGGTGTTCGCACGGCTTCTAAAATCTCTCCTAACTTGCTGTCCCATTTGATCCTTGAGTTCTTTTCTTTGATTCACATCCCCTAAGCTATCCTTCGGGATTAATTAATGATAAATAGACATGTTGGATAGGCAAGACAACTCTTAAACCTATCTCAACTTGCCTTGGTTGAAGAAGACAACTCTTGACTTTAACCTAAGCTCTTAAGCAAGGAAGACAACTCTTCACCTTGTCTTGAGCCCAAGTTATCTCAAGACAAATCTTAAAAAGATAACCAAAATATAAACAAGAATAAAGCAAGAAGCTAAACTTGATTCTTGATTAATGAATGAAAACTTACAAATTCGGAGCATATGTTTCATGCTAACAAATAATGGGTTGTATTTATAGTATTGGACAGCCTTTTCCTAGCTTAGCTAGTACTTGAGTTCCTTATCCACATGAAACAAGTTTTCCTAAGTCAATAAGGTTTGCTAAGATAATTTAAACCTTATCAAGATTGACCTTATCCAAAGGTATCCTAATTCGGGAACGACCGGATTGGCAGCGCGCGGCACAAACTTTTGGACGTAACCAAAACATCCCCATGAGCATAACAACATCATCTGACACGTTTTGTAGTGTGCGGGATAAACTTTTGGGAGTGAGCAGAATGTCCCCGCGAGTGCAGCAAAGGCTTCAGGCGAATTGGGCTGTGCGTGGGACGAATTTCTGGGAGTAACTGGAACATCCGGGAGCGACTAAAACATCTCCACGGATATTGCAGAAGCTTCGAGTATGTTCCACAAAGCGCGGGACAAACTTTAGGAAGAGACTAAAACATCCCCATGGTCATGACACTTGTGTCGGGTGAGATCGGCAGCGCATGGAACAAACTTCTGTGCTCAACCAAAACATCCCCACGAGCACGACAGCATCGTCTGACAGCTCTGTAGTGTGTGGGATGAACTTCTAGAAGCAATGTAAACATCCTTGCGGGCGCGACAGTAGCATCGAGCATGTTAGGCAGTGCATGGGACAAACTTACAGGAGCTACCAAAACATCACTGCAGGTGAGGCAGAGGCATTGGGTGCGTTTGACAGTGCACGGGATGAACTTCTGGTCGCTGGTGGAACATCCTGCAGGGTGCAGCAAAAGCATCGGATGCTTTTGGTGGTGCATGAGACAAACTTCCGAGAGCGATTGGAACATCCTTGAGGGTGCAACAGAAGCATTGGGCATGTTTCAGTAGTGCACGGGACAAAGTTCCAGGAGCGATAGGAACATCCCGGTGGGAGCCTTAGAGGATCGGGTGCATTCGGCAATGGGCAGGACAAACTTTTGGGAGTGACTGAAACATCTCTGTAAGTGCGGTAGAGGATGTAGTCGGGTTGGGCAGTGCATAGGATGAATTTCCATTGGGCAAGGCAGAGGCGTTAGGGAGGTTGGGCAGTGCGCAGGATGAACTTATGGAATCAACCCAAAAATCCCAACGGACGAGATAAAGGTGTCGGACATATTCGGTAGCGCACGGGATGAACTTCCAAGAGTGACATGAACATCCCATTGGGTGCAATAGAAGAGTCGGGCGCACTCAGTAATGCATGGTACAAGCTTTGGGTAGCTATTAGAACATCCCCACGAGCACAACAGATTTGTTGGGCGCATTTGGCAGTATGCAGGACAAACTTCAAAGAGTGACTATAACATCATCGCGGGCAAGATGGAGCATCAGACGTGTTCACCAGTGCATAAGAGGAACTTCTGGGAGCAACAAAAAAATCCTCACATGCTCGATAAGGTGTCAGATGCATTTGAGGGTGCACGGGATGAACTTCTAAGAGTGACTAAAACATCCCCATGGGCGCGGCAGAGGCATCAGGCTTATGTGGCAATCCATGGGACAAACTTTTGGGAGCAACCAAAACATCCTGCGAGCTTGGCAAAGGCATCGGATGCATTCAGTAATGCTCATGAGGAACTTTCAGGAGTGACTAGAACATCATTGCGGTGCAATAGAGGCATGGGAATGTTTGGCTATGTGCAGTATGAACTTCAGGAGTGACCAAAACATCCCTGCAGGTGTGGCAATGGTATTGGGCGCAGTGGGTAGTGCACGGGATCAATTTTTAGGAGCGACTGGATCATCCCTAAGGGCACGTTAGAGGCTATGAACGTGTTGGCTAATGCACGGGACAAACTTTCGAGAGTAACTAGAGAGTCCCCGTGGTTGCAACAGAGGCATCATGCGTATTTGTGTTGAAGACCTTAGGAGGCAAAAGGAGCATGAGCGGCATAGGAGGATGCAAGAGGTGCCAAACAGCATGGGAGGTAGCTATGGGCCAAAACATGTGCACATCATGCTTGGATGCTGCATGCATCTAAGCTAGCAGTGAAGTCCGACTCGAATCTAACCTTGTCTGAATTCAATAAGAACATCTAAGCTGAGAAGGACTCTAGCCACAGCAGAACACAAATGGAGGAATTCTAGCTAAGGATGTCTATGTCAAGAAGAGCTCCAACAGCAATAGGATGTCCACAAGAGTTACAACAGTAGTAAGACGCGCACAATGAGTTCTAGTAGCAATAGGATATCCATACCAAGGGGAATTCTAAGGGTAAAAGTATGTGCAATGAGAGTTCCAGCCTTGGAGGGATACGCTAAGAGAAAGTCCTACAACTCCAGGAAAAAAGATAGGACAGGAATTCTAGTCTAGATAGAGTTCTACAATTAAGAAAGACCAAGAATCCCAGTAGGATTAGAATACCTTTGGATAAGATCTATCTTGATAAGATTCTAGTTGTCTAGGAAACGTTGTTCACTTAGAAAACTAGTCTTAAGTGGATAAGGAAAACTTAAGTACTAGTTAGATTAGCAAAAGGCTATCTAATACTGTTAACAGAACCCATTATTTGATAGCATGGAGATATGCTCTGAATTTTGTATTAGTTTCATTCATTAATCAAGAATCAGGTTATCATTCTTGCTTCTATTCTTTTTATAGATTTTGGTTATCTTTTATGAGTTGGGCTTAAGTCAAGGTGAAGAGTTGTCTTCCTTACTTAAGAGCTTAGATTGAAGTCAAGAGTTGTCTTCTTCAACCAAGGCAAGTTGAGACAGGTTTAAGAGTTGTCTTGCCTATCCAACATAACTTTTATTCATTAGTTAATCTCGAAGGACAGTTTAGGGGATGAGAATTAAAGAAAAGAACTCAAGGATCAAACGGGACAGCAGGTTAGGAGAGGTTTTAAAGGTTGTGCCAACTCTTAAGGTGTAGAACAGTTGGGACAACAAATAGGGACCCCAACAATTTGGCAGTGTGCAGGAGAAACTTCTGGGTGCAATCAGAACATCCCCACAGGCGTGGCAGTGGTGTCAGGTGTGGCAGCATGGTTGGGTGAGTTTGGCAATGCACGTGATGAACTTTCGGAAATGATCAGAACATTCCTGTGCGTGTGGTAGAGGCATATGGCATGTTTGCAGTGCGTGGGATGAACTTCCAGGAGTGACAGGCGCAAAAGATGTCTTGAGTGTTCGGCAGTACCTGGGATGAACTTCCAGGAGCCAGAACATTCCTGCGGGCACAAAATAGGCGTTGGGTGGGATGAACTTCCTGAAGTGACTGAAACATTCCGGCGGGCAAGACAAAGACATTGGGTGGGTTGGGCAATGCGTGGGATGAACTTTTGGAAGTGACCAAAACATTTTGGTGGGCAAGATAGAGGTGCCAAGCAGATTGGGCAGTGTACAGGATGAATTTTCGAGAGCGATCGGAATGTCCCCGCCTGCATTCGGCAATGCTCGGTACATCCAGGGCATTTGGTAGTGTGTAGGACGTCCAGAGCATTGGCAGTACTCAGGAAGAAGTTCCGTGAGTGATGAGAAGATCCTCAGAGGCACGACAGAGGCTTTGGGTGTAGCAGCAGCATCGGATACGTTCGTGTTGGGGTCTCGATTTTTTCCCAACTTTTCTACACCTTAAGGGTCAGCATGCCTACTAAAACCTTCCTAACTTGCTGTCCCGTTTGATTCTTGAGTTCTTTTCTTGGATTTTTATCCCCTAAGCTGTCCTTCGGGATTAACTAATGTATAAAGGATATGTTGGATAGGCAAGACAACTCTTAAACCTATCACAACTTGCCTTGGTTGAAGAAGACAACTCTTAACTTCAACCTAAGCTCTTAAGCAAGGAAGACAACTCTTTCACCTTGTCTTAAGCCCAAGTTATCTCAAGACAACTCTTAAAAGATAATCGAAATATAAACAAGAATGAAAGCAAGAATGCTAACCTTGATTCTTGATTAATGAATGAAAATATACAAAATTCGGAGCATATATTTTTGCTCACAAATAATGGGCTATATAGTAGACCCTTATCCTAATTCAACTAGTACTTAGATTCCTTATCCACTTAGGATATGTTTTCCTAAGTTAACAAAGTTTTCTAAGATATAAAATATTATCAAGATAGACCTTATCCCAATGTTTCCTAATCCTACTAAGATTCTTGGTCTTTCTTGAATTTCTACTTATACTAGAATTCCTATTTTAACTAAATCTTTCTATCTTTATCTTATCTTCTCTCTACAGCTGCTGACCTTCATCTTGCTGTTTCCTTTTAGGATTAGAACTTCATATGGCATGTGCTTTTCATTCCAAAACTCTCTTTGACGTGATCATCTTGTTGAAGTCAAACTTGCCATGACGTCCTGTTGCTCACAAATAATGGACTACATGCCGCATGCATGCTTGTTGCGCACTTTCTTGCATGTTACTGCCTCTCTTGCTGCTTGGCGCCTCGTGCACATTCACTCACGCTCCTTTAACTCCTAAGGTTCTCAGCAGTTCGGCAGTGCGCTGGACAAACTTCTAGGAGCGACTGAAACATTCCAGCAGGTATGATAGAGGCATCAAGCTCGTTTGGCAATGTGCGAGACTAACTTTCAAGAGTCACTGGAACATCAATGTGGTTGTGGCAAGAGCGTGGATACATTCGACAGTGCATGAGATGAACTTCCCAAACCTACCAGAATATCCCTCCGCGTGTGGCAGAGGCTTAGGGCACATTCAGTAGTGCACGGGACAAACTTTCGAGAGCAACAGGAACATCTTTGCAAGTGCGGTAGAGGAGTTGGGCACGTTGGGCACTGCATGGGATGAACTTTTAGTAGTGACCGCAACATCCCTGTTGGCATGGCACTGGCATAGGGTGCGTTTCGCAGTGTGCGGGACAAACTTGCAGGAGCGATCAGAACATCCTTGCGTGCGTGGTAGAGGTGTCGGGTGCGCTCAGCACTGAACAGGATGAACTTCCAGTAGTGATTGGAACATCACCACAGGCACAGTACTAGCGTCGGGTGCATTTGAGTTGGGGTCCTGATTTTTCTTCCCCAGCTTTTCTACTCCTTAGCGGTCAACACGCCTACTAAAAATCTTCCTAACTTGCTGTCCCGTTTGATTCTTGTGTTCTTTTCTTGGATTTTCCTCCCCTAAGCTGTCCTTCAAGATTAACTAATATATAAAGGATATGTTGGATAAGCAAGACAACTCTTAAACCTATCACTACTTGCCTTGGTTGAAGAAAGACAACTCTTCACCTTTACTTAAGCCCAAGTTATCTCAAGACAACTCTTAAAAGGTAACTGAAATATAAACAACAATGGAAGCAAGAATGCTAACCTTGATTCTTGATTAATGAATGAGAAATATACAAAAATTGGGAGCATATGTCCTCCTCACAAATAATGGGCTGTATTTATAGTATTAGACAACCTTATCTTAATTCAACTAGTACTTAGGTTCCTTATCCACTTAGGATATGTTTTCCTAAGTCAACAAGCTTTTCTAAGTCAACTAAAAGCATTATCAAGATAGATCTTATCCCACTGTTTCCTAATCCTACTAGGATTGTTGGTCTTTCTTGAATTCTACTTAGATTAGAATTCCTACTTTGACTAAGTCTTTCTGTCCTTATCTTATCTCCTCCTTACAGCTGCTGAACTCCTTATTGCCAGTTTCCTTGCTAGGATTAGGACTTCCATTATAGCATGTCCTTCCATTCTAAGACTTCTCCTTGATGTGAACATCTTGTTGAAGTCAAACTTGCCATGACGTCTTGCTGCTGCTGGAGTTTTTCATGCCGTCTATGTCCTTCTCCTGCTCGGATTGCTTCATGTGTGTCCTGCCAATGCTAGTGTCCTTCTTTTGCTTGAATTTTTGCAGTCAATTAGGACTGAGTTAGAACCCAGTCGTGCTTCACTAGATGCTGCATGCATGCTTGTTACGTGCACATTTTAGGTTGTTTCTGCCTCTCTTGCTGGTTGGCACCTCGCGCGCATTTGGTCACACTCTCTTTGCCTCCTAAGGTCCTCAACAATTTAGCAGTGCATGGGATGAACTTCTTAAACCTACTGGAACATCGCTATGGACACAGCAGAGGATTCTGGTACATTTGGCAGTGCGCAGGACGAACTTTTGAAAGCGACGAAACATCCCTGCAAGTGCAACAGAGGTATCGAACACATGGTTCTCTACTTGCTGCGTACAGGCTTGTTGCACGCTCATTCTGGCCTGTTTCTACCTCTTTTTCTGCCTGGTGCCTTGCACGCATTTGCTCACGCTCCCTTTGCCTCATAAGGTCCTTAACAATCCCCCTTTCTTGGGGACTCAACTTGTCCTCAAGGTGGAAATTAGGGAAACATTGCTGTATATCATCATAGTCTTCCCATGTTGCTTCATCCTTGGGCGAATGACTCCACCATATGAGTACTCTCCATACTGGCCTTCTATTGCGCCCATAGCTTACTATACAAAAGCCTAAGGCTTCCTTTGGGTGCTGCCCTAGGTGATCTTCCCTAAAAACGTTAGGCAGTCCCTTATTTACTTGTGTCACATCTCCAATGTTTTTTTCTCAATAATGAAATGTGAAATACTGGATGTAATTTAGAGTTTAATGGTAGTCTTAGGCACTAAGCTACTTTTCTAATTCTCTCTACTACCTTATAGGGTCTAATGTACTTCCTAGCCAGCTTTGCTCTAGTTGGCTTTCCAGCCTTTGTATGGTTCCTATTTTCCATTGGTCTACCTTCACTCTATCTTTGGATATGATGTGACCGAGGTATTTAAGGTCCTCTTGCATGAATGTGCACTTAGATGGCTTGATAACGAAATGATTTTTTCTTAACACTTTTATCACTTTTGCTAAGTGTTCTATGTGATCATCGTGGTTCCTAGAATAGACCAAAATGTCATCAAAGAAAACTAAGACAAACCAATGCAAATAAGGTTTAAAGATATCATTCATGGCTGCTTAAAAGGTGGAGGGTGCATTGCATAGTCCGAAGGGCATGACTAAGTACTCGTACTGTCCACTATGAGTCTGAAATGTTGTCTTCTGCACATCCTCTTCTTTCATGCGTATTTGATGATATCCCACCGTGAGATCCAGCTTGGTGAACAGCTTTGCTCCATGTAACTCGTCCAACATATCATCAATTGTTGGGATCAGAAAATGATCCTTGATAGCTGCTTGGTTGAGTGCCCGATAATTGGTGAAAAACCTCTAAGTTTCGTCTTTCTTTCTAACAAGTAGAACGGGAGAAGAAAAAGGGGAAGTGCTAGGTCGGATAATACCTTGCTGTAGCATCTCTTCCACTTGTCTTTCAATCTCATTCTTTTGAAAGTGTGCATACTGATAAGGTGCTACATTAATCGCTTTGGATTTGTCGATTACTGGGATGGCATGGTCGTAATGTCTTGAGGGTGGCAGTACTTGTGGCTCTCCTAGGATATTATCTTGCCTATGGTTTTAAGCCAAGCATTGCTAAAACACATCAAGCCTGCCAGGGCTAACACATGCAGTTTTGCCTTTATTTTGACTCCTTTGAATCTGCATTGCTACTGCCTGGATCACTTGTGCGCACTTGAGCTTTTATCCACTTGCCACTCTTACCTCAAAGGGTGCAATCCTTTTTGGACGTAGCTGAAGTATTTTAACCAATTTTGTGTTGATGAAGTTATGAGTAGCTCCACTATCTATCAACACCAAAATGTTTTTTTTGTTAATGGTTGCGAACAACCTCATGGCAGTAGGCTTAGTGGTTGCCCCTACTGCATGCAAATTGATTTTGCCTTCTTCCGCGTGATGAGGGAAGTGTTCTGCCTCTGCTTCCTCCTCGCTATCCATGCAGCTTTGTTGTTCTTTCTCGCTGCTTTCCTCTTGTTCTTCATCACTTACCACTTCAATGATGTTGAACAGCCCTTTCTTGCACTTGTGGCCAACTTGCCACTTATCATTGCACCTAAAACATAAGCCTCTTTTTATTCTCCTATTGATTTATTCAGTGGATAGTTTGAGAGGGTCTTTTGTTTCTGAGGGTGCTGTCTTACTTGATGAGGATGCCTTACCTAATTTGTCTAAGGGTTTGATGACCTTGGTTGTGCTGCGAGTGATGCTTCTCCCATCATTGATGAGTCTTGCCAACCGAATGCACTGAGTGAGAGAGTTTGGATCCCTCATCTTCACTTCTCGGCTTAGCCAAGGTACAAGGCCATCTAGAAAAGTGCCAATTAGTGCACTATCTGGCCAATGTCCTACTAATTCTGCCAACCTCTCGAATTCTTCAAGGTAGCTTTCTAGAGATCCTTCTTGCCTAATTTTGGCAAGCTGTCCCTCGTAGTTTGTCATGCTAGATGGGCCAAATCTATTCACTAACTCTTGTGTGAACCTTGTCCAGCCTATCCTTCTACCTTCTCGGCCATAGGTGGCCTTAAGCCAATGCCACCATTGGTTGGCTCTCCCACATAAGTGATAGGATGCAAAATCAACCCATTTCACCTCTTTCAATTCCTTGTTTCTCAAAGTAAAATTCAGCCTTGGAGATCCATTCCATTGGATCTCCCTTCTCAAAGGTAGGGAATTTAATTTTTACCTTAGGTTGTGTGTAATGGCTTGGGCTATCGTAATGCCAATCCTCCCTTCTTTTAGTGTGCTATGGTTCTACCTCAGAGTGATTGCGCACCCTTCTTGGTTGCCATGATGCAGGGCCTTCTGTCCATCACTTCCTCATTGTTGCTATGCTCATTATACCAATCATGGGAGGGTGTAATCATGGGTGTTTGTGTGGTGAAGTCTTCTTCCCAAACTCATGCGCCTTTTCCCCCTTTCTTGAGAGGGAAGCTGCTCTTGGTCAGAATCTTCCTCATGCACTTGGTGTCCTGTGATTTCTGATTGACGCCTCCTAGATGTTTGTGGTAGGTGGCTGTTTTTGCCCTGCTTAGTTTGGACTTGTTTTCCAGCCACTCGGGGTGTGTCTCTCTTTAATTGTTTAGAGAATGAATGATAGAAGATAGTTGGTGTTTGATATCACCTACCTGGTTATTGATCGCATTCTAGTTCCTCTCTCAAGGCAAGGATTCTTCCGCAGTTGTTGACTGAGAAAGTCTTCCCCGGTTGTCTGTGGTCGGTGAATGCTGTCTATATGACATGGTAACTGTGATGCCTAGTAATTGACTAGTGTCTGTGCTAATGTCTCAATGAGAGCACCAATTTTTTGGGGTCCTGTCCCAACTTTTCTACACCTTAGGGGTCAGCACACCTACTAAAAACCTTCCTAACTTGTTGTCCCGGTTTGATTCTTGAGTTCTTTTCTTGGATTTACATCCCCTAAGCTGTCCTTTCGGGATTAACAAATGTATAAAAGATATGTTGAATAGGCAAGACAACTCTTAAACCTATCACAGCTTGCCTTGGTTGAAGAAGACAACTCTTGACATCAAGCTAAGCTCTTAAGCTAGTATTAGACAGCCTTATCGTAATTCAACTAGTACTTAAGTTCCTTATCCACTTAGGATATGTTTTCCTAAGTCAACAAGGTTTTCTAAGATGACTAAAACATTATTAAGATAGATCTTATCCTAATGTTTCCTAATTCTATTAGGATTCTTAGTCTTTCTTGAATTCTTACTTAGACTAGAATTCCTACTTTGACTAAATCTTTCTGCCCTTATCTTATCTTATCTCTTCTCCTACAGCTGTTGACCTTTATCTTGCTGTTTCCTTCTAGGATTAGGACTTCCATATGGCATGTCCTTCCATTCCAAGACTCTCTTTGACATGATCATCTTGTTGAAGTCAAACCTGCCATGATGTCCTGCTGCTACTGGAGTTCTTCATGCCGTCCATGTCCTTCTCCTGCTTGGATTGTGTCATGCATGTCCTGCCAATACAGTTGTCCTTCTTGGCTTGGATTTCTATAGTCAATTAGGACTGAGTCAGAACCTGGCCGTGCTTCACTGCTTGCCATGTGCATAGCTTGTGGCGCACACATTCTGGTCTGTGTTCTACCTCTCTTGCTTCTTGGAACCTTGCACGCATTCATTCACCCTCCCTTTGCCTCCTAAGGTCCTCAACAGTTTGGCATTGTGCGGGACAAACTTCCAGGAGCGACCGAACATCCTGCAAGTGTGATAGCAGCGACAGGTGTATTTGGCAATGCGAGGGAGAAACTTTTGACAAAAGCGCTTCACAATTAACCTTCTTAAGTGGGTTTTATTAATTTTTCCAACGGCCATATGCCACACTTGTATGCGACATCACCTTGCCCACCCTACCTTGTATCTGTGCGCATTGCTGCACAAGACTGCATAAGTGATTAACTACCTTGAGGCAAAATCGTTTACTGAGATTCAAAGGTCACTATTGCAGGGCACACGAAGGCAGAATAATGCTCCATAGTTAACCTCCTTCAACTAGGATTCTCGATTTTGGTAGTGGCAATGTGTCACGTCCATGTGGCATCACCCCGCCTACACTGCCCGGGCATTGGTACGCACAACTATGCATGGCTATAACCACCTTCTCGCAAAATCACCTACGGATTTCGAAGGCACTGTCGCATGGTATACGATGACTGAAAAATGCCCCTTGATTATCTTCCCTCGGTGTGGATTCTTGATTTCGGCAGTGGACATGTGTGGCATGTGCATGCAATATCAACCCATCCACACTGCCTTGTGTCCGCGGGCATTGGCGCACACAACCACTCATGTGATTACCCACCTTCACTAGAAATCATCCATAGAGATTCGAAAGTCACTGTCGCGTGGCATACGATCTTGGAAAATCTCATCGATTACCCTCCGTCAGAGGAGATTCTAGATTTTGGCTGTGGCCATGTGCAGCACATGCATGTGGCATCACCCCGCCCATATTGTCTTGTTTCTGCTGCCATTGGCATGCATGGACGCACATGTGTTAGCCAACTTCCCAAGAAATCTCCCAGTGGGATTCAGAGGAGTTGCCACAGGGCACACAATTGCAAAAAAATGAAACACTGTTAAGCTGTTACAGTGGGGATTCTTTATTTCAGCAATGGCCATGTGTGACATGTGCATGTAGCATCACCTAGTCCATACTGGCTTGTGTTTGTAGGCGTTGGTGAGCACAGCCGTGCATGTCATTGACCACATTCTTGCAAAATTGCCAAGCAAGATTCGAAAGACACTACCGCAGAGCAAACAATCGGGGAGAAATGCCCCATGGTTAACTTTCCTCGGTGGGGATTCCAAATTTTGGCCATGGCCATGTGCAGCACATGCATGTGGCATCACCCCACCCACACTACTTAGTTCACATGGCCATTGGCGTGTAGGGCCACACATGTGATTGATTGACCACTTTTCCGTGAAATCGTCCATCGAGATACAGATGGCATAGTTGCTGGGAGCACGTTCACTGAAAAATGTCCAATGGTTAACCTCTTTTTGTGGCGATTCTTGATTTTGGCAGTGGCACTTTGTGACACAGGCATGCCGCTCTGTGACATGGGCATGCCACATCACCCGGCCCGCACTACTTTATTACCGCGACCATTAGCGTGCTCGACCATGCATGTGATTAACTACCTTTTTGATAAATCGCTTAGTGATATTCGGAAGGCACTGCCAACGTCCTTCCATACGGATTCTTCATTTAGGTGGTGGCCATGTGCGACAAGTGCATGCGGCATCAACCCTCCCACAATGCCTTGTGTCCGCATGCATTGGCACTCACAGCAGTGTATGTGGTTAACCACGTTCCTATGAAAATTGTACAAAGAGATTTGGAAGGCACTGCTGCGGGGGGCACACGATCAGGGAGTAAAGCCCAATAGTTAAACTTCTTTGGTAGGGATTCCTGATTTTAGCCATGGCCACGTGTGTTATGTGCATGTAGCATCACCCAACTTACACTACCTTGTGTTTGTGGGCATTGGAGTGCACAATCGGGCCTGTCATTAACCAACTTCCTGCAAAATCGCTCTGTGAGATTTGAAAGGCACTGCCGTGGGTCACACGAAAGTTGAAAAATGCCCCATGGTTAACCTCATTCAATGGGGATTCTCGATTTTAGCAGTGGCCATGTTCCGAACATGCATGCGGCATCACCACACCCACCTTGACTTGTTTCTACAGGCGTTGGCATGCTTGGCCTTACATGTGATTAACCATCTTTCTGCAAAATCGCCCAATGAGATTAGAAAGGACTAACGCGAAGTGTATGATCGTGAAAAATGCACCATTTTTAACCTCCACCGGGGAGTCGTGATTTTGGCAGTGGGTTAGTGCAAAACATGCATGCGACATCACATCGTTCATAGTGACCTGGATCCTCAGGCTTTGGCTTGCACGATCGTGGATGTGATTAACCACCTTCCCATGAAATCGCTAAACGAGTTCAGAAGGCACTACCACGGGGTGCATGGTCATAGGAGAATGCCTCATGGTTAACCTCCTTCTGTAAGGATACTTGATTTCGACAATGGCCATCTGCATGTGACAACACACCGACCACATTGCCTTGTTTTGGCGAGCATGGGCGCTCATAGTTGCGTATGTGATTAACCACCTTCCCACAAAATTGTCCAAAGAGATTCAGAAGGCACTGCCGTGGGGTGCATGATCAAGGAGAAAAGCCCTATAGTTAACCTTCTTTGGTAGGGATTCCTAATTTGATATGTCCACATGCAATCTATGTGAATGAACAAGGCTACTCTGTTTTTCTTTATTTAATTATCTTTATTTTGCTATTAAGTATTATTTATTATTTGAAGTAGTTATTGTAATTGTTGACTTATTCTTCAGTAGATAAGGTTAGTGGGGTTTGGGTAGTTGGAGTAAGTGGTTTTAAACTACCGTTAGTGGCAACGTTCTCTCTGTTATCTATTTAAAGTTCATATGTAAAAGAAGAGGGGATAATGAGAAAATACAAAGGTTTCCTTCTCTTAATTTCTTCTCTTTTCTTCCTTATTTCTAAGTTCTATCTTCATTCCACAAATTCAACTTATCAATTGGTATCAGAGCCAGGTTCCAACAATGGAGACTAGGGGGAAAGCCCATCAATCTAATGCCGAGTTTAGAAGTGAAGTCCAGGAAATCTTGAGCCGACATGAGTCTATCTTGCAGACAGTGCTCAATGAAATCCAATCCATGCATGCTTCTCAAACAAACCATACCCTTGCTGCCGAAATCAACCCCTTTGCACCAGCAGAGTCCTCCCGAACCATAACCCTATGCAGCCATCGCCAATCCTCCCCACTCATTGGACAAACATTCCGGACTTAAATTAACCTTTCTTAACTTTCATGGAGAAGACCCAACTGGGTGGATCTACAAGGCCAAGCAATTTTTTGAATTCCAAAAGGTGGAACCAGAACAGCAAGTGCAGCTAGCTTCCTTTCACCTGGAAGGCATTGCCCTGCAATGGCATCGATGGATTACCAAATTTCGAAGGCCACTTACATGGGCAGAATTCACCAAGGCACTCCTTCTACGATTCGGACCAACGGATTACGAAGACCCTTCAGAAGCATTAACGAGGTTGAAACAAATAACCTCAGTGGCAACCTATCAAGAATCATTTGAAAAGCTATCACATCAAGTTGACAACCTTCCTGAGCAATTCCTTGTTGGGTGTTTTATAGCGGGATTGCAAGATAACATCCGATTGGATGTAAAGGTGAAACAACCGAGAACTTTACCCGAAGCCATAGGAATTGCCCGTTTGATCGAAGAACGAAATAATCTACAATGGAAGACCAGTAGCGACGGCACCTATAAAACCTCCAATACACCACCGTACCAGCGAGTTCAATCAATAGCCGGTATTCTTGGCTCTTCCCCAAATCAAAGGCCAGATCCAATTCCACCTGTTCGCCAAATTTCTGCGCAGGAGGCTAAAGAGCGTCGCAACCAAGGGCTCTGTTTCTACTGTGATGAAAAATACATGCCTGGACATCGTTGCCAACGGCCGCAACTCTTTATGATAGAAAACTATTCCGCGCAAGAAAAAGAAGAAGAAGGCGCTATAGGCAATGAACAAGAATTTGTTAAGTCGCTGCCCGAAGTCTCTTTTCACGCCATGTTAGGCACCAATCATCCTTAAGCCCTTTGTATGGCTGGAAAAATTAAAAATCAAAAGGTTACGGTGCTCATCGATGGCGGTAGTACACACAACTTTATCGACCAAACAACCGTCAAGAGGCTAGCTTTGCCCGTAGTGCATGATCGGTCCTTTCAGGTAATGGTAGGAAATTGTGAAAAAATTGAGTGTGTTGGCCAGTGTCAGAACCTTATGTTGAATATCCAAAGTCATTCCCTTGAAGCTGATTTTTATGTCTTGCCAATTGCTGCCAGTCCAGTAGTCTTGAGAGTACAGTGGTTGGAAACTTTAGGCCCAGTCGAATTTGATTATCGTAAACTCACCTTGTTCTTTGCTCAGAAGGGACGACAACATCTATTACAGGGATTGCGTCAAACTCACCTCAAGCCTTTAGATGATAGTGAACTTCAACAATTAACAAGGGTGGAATTTTATCTATAGTTATTAACCTTACAGGATACAGATTCTTCTACTAAATTTTCAACAAAAATACCAACTGTCAAAGCTCCACCAAAAGATGCCACATGGGAAAATACATGACGATTCCAACGAATGTACCCAACCTTTGTCCTTGAGGACAAGGACACTTTCAGAGGGATGGAATGATATGTCCACATGCAATCTATGTGAAGGAACAAGGCTACTCTGTTTTACTTTATTTAATTATCTTTATTTTGCTATTAAGTATTATTTATTATTTGAAGTAGTTATTGTAATTGTTGACTTATTCTATAGTAGATAAGGTTAGTGGGATTTGGGTATTGGAGTAAGTGGTTTAAAACTACCGTTAGTGGCAACGTGCTCCCTGTTATCTATTTAAAGTTCATATGTAAAAGAAGAGGGGATAATGAGAAAATACAAAGGTTTCCTTCTCTTAATTTCTTCTCTTTTCTTCCTTATTTCTGAGTTCTATCTTCATTCCACAAATTCAACTTATCATGATTTCGGCCTCGGCTATGAATGGCACGTGCATGTGCCATCACCCCACCCATACTACCTTGTGCCTATAGATGTTGGTGCGCACGATTGCGGGAAAATGCCCCATGCCTAACCTTCTTTGGTAGGGATTCTTTATTTTTGGAGTGGCCATGTGCAGCATGTTCATGTGGCAGCGTTGTGTCCATGGGCATTAGCACACACGGCTGAACATGTGGTTAACCACCTTCCTGTGAAATCGTCAAACGAGATTTTGAAGGCAGTGCCGTGGGTCGCACGATCGGGGAAAAATATCCCACAGTTAACCTCATTTGGTAGGGATTCTCGATTTCTGCATTGGCCATGTGTGGCACATGCATCTAGCATCGCCATGCCCACATTACCTTGTTTCCCGATGCTTGTCGACGCATGTGATTAACCATCTTTCTGCAAAATCACCCAGCATTATTCGGAAAGGACTGCTGCAGGGCGCATGATCAAGAAAAAATGCCCCATGTTCAACTCCTTCACGGGGGATTCTTGATTTTGGTAGTGGCTTTGTGCAGAACATGCATGCAACATCGCACCATCCACAGTGACTTGGGTACTCGGACTTTTGTGTGCATGGCCACGGATGTTATCAACCACCTTCCCGTTAAATTGCCAAGCGTGTTTTAGAAGGCACTGCCACAAGGCACACAATTGCTAAAGAATTCTTCATGGTTTATCCTCCGGCGGGGATACTTAATTTCGGCAGTGGTCACGTGTGGCACATGCATGCGGCAACAGCCTGATCATGCTGCCTTTCGCTGGTGGGCGTTGGTGCTCATGTGCATGTAATTAATCACTTTCCTGCAAAATTACCCAGAGAGATTCGGAAGGCACTGCTGTGGGCCACACAATCAGGGAGAAATGCACCATGATTAACCTTGTTTGGTGAGAACTTAAGTATGCAGGAAATGCAACGGGCAGAAAATGAGGCAGCAAAGGAGAGCATGAGCCAGAAATTGTGCACAACAAGCATGGCAACAGCAAGTGTGCAGCCCAGCAGTGAAGTCTGGCCAGTATTTAACTTAATCCTAATTAATAAAAGACATTCACACTAACAGGAGTTCCAGCAGAAGAAGGACAATCGCATCAAGAAGAACTCCAGCGGCAGCAACACCTCCATGTCCAGAAGAGTTCTAGCAGGAGGACATAGATGGAGTGAAGAACTCCAGCAGCAGCAAGATGTCGTGGCCAGCAAGATGACCACGCCAATGAGAAGTCTTGGAGAGGAAGGATGCCATAGCGGAAGTTTTAATCCAAGGAGAAAACGGCAAGAAGAAGTCAGCAGCTGTAGAAGAGAAGATAAAATAAGGACAGAAATACTTAGTCAAAATAGGAATTCTAGTCTTAGTAGGAATTCAAGAAAGACCAAGAATCCTTATAGGATTCGGAAACAATGGGATAAGGTCTATCTTGATAATGTTTTAGATGACTTAGAAAAGCTTGTTGACTTAAGAAAGCATATCCTAAGTGGGTAAGGAACCTAAGTACTAGTTGAATTAGGATAAGGCTGTCTTAGGACTTTAAATATAGCCTATTATTTGTAAGAAGGACATATGCTTCGAATTTTGTTATTTTCTCATTCAATAATCAAGAATCAAGGTTAGCATTCTTGCTTACTTTCTTGTTTATATTTTCGGTTATCTTTCAAAAGTTGTCTTGAGATAACTTGCGCTTAAGATAAGGTTAAGAGTTGTCTTTCTTGCTTAAGAGCTTAAGTTGAAGTCAAGAGTTGTCTTCTTCAATCAAGGCAAGTTGAGATAGGTTTAAGAGTTGTCTTGCCTATCTAACATATCCTTATATATACTAGTTAACTCGAAAGATAGCTTAGGGGACGTAAATATAAGAAAAGAACTCAAGAATCAAACGGGACAGCAAGTTAGGAAGGATTTCAGTAGGCATGCTGACCCCTAAGGTGTAGAAAAGCTAGGGGAAAAAATCGGGACCCCAACAAATTGGTGCTCTCGTTGAGAGATCAGAACAATGACCAGTTGAGAGGTAGCACGATCATCCCAATAAATTAGTGCTCTAGTTGACATAGTAGCACAGACACTAGTCAATTCCAAGGCATCGAGGTTACCATGTCATCTCGGCAGCATTCACCCGCAACACAGGAATAGATCGGGGAAGAGTTCTCAGTCACCAACCGCAGAAGAATCCTTGCCCTGGAGAGGAACTAGAATGCTATCAATGACCAGGTAGGTGATATCAAATACCAACTATCATCCATCATTCATTCTCTTGAACAATTGAAGAGAGACACACCCCGAGTGGCCAGAAAATAAGTCCAAACTGAGCCAGGCAGAAACAACCACCTACCACAAATGTCTAGGAGGCTTCAATTTGAAATCACATGGCACCAAGTGCATGAGGAAGATTCTGACCAGGAGCAGCTTCCCTCTCAAGAAAGGGTGAAAAGGCGCACAAGTTTGGGAAGCAAGAGGGAGACTTCACCAAACGAACACCCACCCCATGATTGCTACAATGATTATAGCGACAATGAGGAAGTACTAGACAGAAGGCCCGCATCATGGCAACCAAGAAGGGTACAAAATCACCCTGAGGCAGAACCATGGCACACCACAAGAATGGAGGATTGGCACTACGACAACCCAAGCCATTACATACGGCCTAAGGTAAAAATCGAGTTCCCTACCTTTGAGAAGGGCGATCAAACCGAATGGATCTCCAAGGCTGAATTTTATTTTGAGAAACAAGGTATTGAAAGAGGTGAAAGGGTTGATTTTGCATCCTATCACCTCTGTGGGAGAGCCAAACAATGGTGGCGTTGGCTTAAG
Source organism: Xylocarpus granatum (assembly GCA_019650275.1). NCBI lineage: Eukaryota > Viridiplantae > Streptophyta > Magnoliopsida > Sapindales > Meliaceae > Xylocarpus > Xylocarpus granatum. Next base: position 154,759 of record BNST01000465.1, on the reverse strand, counting down.
GCTACCTATGGCCGAGAAGGGAGAAGGATAGGCTGGACAAGGTTCACGCAAGAGCTAGTGAACAGATTTGGCCCGTCTAGCATGACAAACTATGAGGGACAGCTTGCCAAAATTAGGCAAGAAGGATCTCTAGAAAGCTACCTTGAAGAATTCGAGAGGTTGGCCGAATTAGTAGGACATTGGCCAGATAGTGCACTAATTGGCACTTTTCTAGATGGCATTGTACCTTGGCTAAGTCGAGAAGTAAAGATGAGGGATCCAAACTCTCTCACTCAGTGCATTCGGTTGGCAAGACTCATCAATGATGGGAGAAGCATCACCCGCAGCACAACCAAGGTCATCAAACCCTCGGACATATTAGGTAAGGCATCCTCATCAAAAACAAAAGACCCTCTCAAACTATCCATCGAAGAAATCAACAGGAGAATTGAAAGAGGCTTATGTTTTAAGTGCAACGATAAGTGGCAAGTTGGCCACAAGTGCAAGAAAGGACTATTCAACATCATTGAAGTGGTAAGTGATGAAGAACATGAGGAAAGTGGTGAGGAAGAACAAGAAAGCTGCATGGACAGTGAGGAGGAAGCAGAGGCAGAACACTTCCCTGATCATGCGGAAGAAGGCGAAATCAACTTGTATACAATAGGGGCAACCACCAAGCCTACTGCAATCAACTTGGAAAAAATGTTGCGGTGTTGATAGATAGTGGAGCACTCATAACTTTATCAACACAATATTTGTCAAAACACTTCAGCTACGTCCGAAAAGGATTACACCCTTTGAGGTAAGAGTAACAAGCAGACAAGTGATCCAGGCAGTAGAAATGTAGATTCAAAGAGTCAAAATAGAAGCAAAACTGCATGTGTTAGCCCTAGCAGGTCTTGATGTGGTTTTCAGCAATGCTTGGGTTAAAACCATAGGCAAGATAATGTTCGACTATGAATCCATGGCCATGCACTTCCAATGGAAGGGAAAGGACTGCACGTGGAAGGCATCCACCACCAATGCAGCGCATCATTGTGAGGAACTTGAATATATCGGTCACATCATATCTGCAATTTGAGTGAAGGTAGACAAACAGAAAATAGGAGCCATGCAAACTTGGCCAATTCCTAAGAATGTCACAAAACTTAAAGGATTTCTAGGTTTAACAGGCTATTACTGCTGATTTGTTCGCAAATACGGTGCCATAGCAAAACCACTAACGGATTTGCTAAAGAAGGACAGATTTTATGGACAGAGAAGAGTGAAGATGCATTCAAATTGTTGAAGCAAGCCATGTGCGAGACCTCAGTGTTAGCATTGCCCGACTTCAACCAAACCTTCGAGCTTCACACTGATGCATGTCAAGATGGCATAGGTGTTATCTTTAGTCAAGTTGGAAGACCTATTGCATACATGAGCAGAGTCTTAGGGCCCATGAAGAAGGAATGGTCAGTATACGCCAAGGAGATATTGGGCATCATCCATGCAGTCAAGGTATGGTGACCTTACCTTCTTGGGAGGAAATTCTTGATCATTACAGATCAACAACCCTTGAGAAGCCTCATGAAGTAGAAAATTACCACCCCAGAGCAGCAAAAGTTCCTTGTCAAGTTACGGTTATGAAATAATCTACAAGCCTGGCAAGGAAAACAAAGTGGCAAACACATTTTCCAGAAGCAATGGAGGTCAAGCATTATGGACAACATGTGAGCCTAATGATGCATGCCTCACTGCCATAAGCGGAGCAAAGTGGAATGTATGAACAGAAATCAAGGAGGCAATAGAAATTGACCCTCAAAGCCAAGAACTCACCAAGAAGATCAAGAAGTTCGACCCTAAGGTTAGTAAATTCACCCTAAAGAATGGATATATTTGGCACAACCAATAGGTGTATGTACCAAACATACTAGGACTGAGCGGAAAGATCTTGAATTACTTCCACAACTCATGGGAAAGAGGACGTTCACGATGGTTCTGTACTTACATGCGGATCAAGCCGTTCTTTTGGTTGGAAGGATTCAAGGCAGAAGTCAAGAAGAAAAACAGCAATTGTGACATTTGCCCATAGACAAAACAAGAAGATGGTAAGAACAAAGGATTGCTACAACCTTTGCCATTACCTGTACAAGCTTGGAAACACTATAATAACATCCAGCAGCAGTTTTCCAACTTCCACCTTGAGGATAAGGTGAGTCTTCAAGAAAGAGGGATTGTTAAGAACTTAAGTATACAGGAAATGCAACGGGCAGAAAATGAGGCAGCAAAGGAGAGCATGGGCCAGAAATTGTGCACAACAAGCATGGCAACAGCAAGTGTGCAGCCCAGCAGTGAAGCCCGGCCAGTATTTGACTTAATCCTAATTAATAAAAGACATTCACACCAATAATAGTTCCAGCAAAAGAAGGACAATCACATCAAGAAGAACTCTAGCGGCAGCAACACCTCCATGTCAAGAAGAGTTCCAGCAAGAGAAGGACATATGCTCCCAATTTTGTTATTTTCTCATTCAATAAACAAGAATCAAGGTTAGCATTCTTGCTTATTTTCTTGTTTATATTTTCGGTTATCTTTTAAGAGTTGTCTTGAGATAACTTGGGCTTAAGACAAGGTTAAGAGTTGTTTTCCTTGCTTAAGAGCTTAGGCTGAAGTCAAGAGTTGTCTTCTTCAATCAAGGCAAGTTGAGATAGGTTTAAGAGTTGTCTTGTCTATCCAACATATCCTTATATATATTAGTTAACCCGAAGGATAGTTTAGGGGACATAAATATAAGAGAAGAACTCAAGAATTGAACAAGACATAAAGTTAGGAAGGATTCCAGTAGGCGTGTTGACCCTTAAGGTGTGGAAAATTTGGGGAAAAAAATCGAGACCCCAACATGCACCCATGGGGATGTATGGGTCACTCTTGGAAGTTCGTACCGTGCACTGCTGAATGTGCCTGATGCGTCCACCTCACCCACAGGGATATTTAGGTCACCTAGGAAGTGCATCCCGTGCATTTTCGAATACGCACGACATCGCTGTTGTGCTCTCGGGGATGTTCAGGCCACTCTGGGAAGTTCGTACCACACACTGCTGAACACGCACAATGCAACTGCTGCACCCATAGAGATTTCTTGTCCTGACTTTTCTACACCTTAAGGGTTAGCATGACTTCTAAAATCCTCTCCTAACTTGCTGTCCTGTTTGATCATTGAGTTCTTTTCTGAGATTTATATCCCCTAAGTTGTCCTTCGGGATTAACTAATGTATGAAAGATATGTTGGATAGGTAAGACAACTCTTAAACCTATCAACACTTGCCTTGGTTGAAGAAGACAACTTTTAACTTTAATCTAAGCTCTTAAACAAGGTAGACAACTTTTCACTCGCTCTTAAGCCCAAGTTATCTCAAGACAACTCTTAAAAGATAACCAAAATATAAATAAGAATAGAAACAATAATGCCAAACTTGATTCTTGATTAATGAATGAAAATATACAAAATTTGGAGCATATGTCTCTGCTCACAAATAATGGACTATATTTATAGTATTTGACAGCTTTATCTTAATTCAACTAGTACTTAAGTTCCTTATCCATTTAAGGTATGTTTTCCTAAGTAAACAAGGTTTTCTAAGTCAACTAAAACATTATCAAGATAGACATTATCCCAATGTTTCCGAATCCTACTAAGATTCTTGGTCTTTCTTGAATTCTTCTTGTCGTGACTATCCTATTGCTACTAGAATTCATCATGCGTGCCCTGCTGCTGATAGAATTCTTCTTGGCATAGATGACCTACTGCTGCTGGAATTCTCCTTGGCATGGACGTCCTCCTACTGCTAGAACTCTTCTTGACATGGACGTGCTGCTGCTGCTGGAGTTCTTCATGATGCGATTATCCTTCTTCTGCTAGAACTCCTGTTAGTGTGAATGTCCTCCATTAATTAGGATTCAGTCAAATACTGGCCGGGCTTCACTGCTAGGGCTGCATACTTGCTGTTGCCATGCTTGTTGTGCACATTTTTTGGCCCATGCTCTCCTTCACTACCTCATTTTATACCCATTGCATTTCCTGAATACTTAGGTTCTCAATACGAACACAGCCAACACCTTTGCCGGCCCTATGGGGATGTTCATCCTGCGCACTGACAAACGAACCTAATGCCTCTGATGCACCTACGGGGATGTTCCAATGCCTTTATCGAGCCCACAGGGATGCTATAGTTGCTCCCGTAAGTTTGTCCCATGGACTACCGAATGAGCTTGACACCTCTGTCAAGCCCACAGGAATGTTCTGGTCAATCCCAGAAGTTCGTCCCATGCACTGCCAACCGCATTCGACACCTCTGCTGAGCACACAGGAATATTTTGGTCACTCCTAGAAGTTCATCCCATGCACAACCAAATGCGTCCGACACCTCTATCTCGCCCTCGAAGATTTTCCAATCACTCCCAAGTCCCACGCATAAGCAAACGTGGCCCACACTGCTGTTGCACCAGTAGGGATGTTCTGATTGCTCCTGAAAGTTCATTTCATGAACTGCAGAACATGCTCGATGCAGTTGCTGTGCCTGCAGGGATGTTCTGATTGCCCCCCAAAGTTTGTCCCATGCACTACAAAATGTGCCTGACACCTCTGTCGTGCCTATAGGGATGTTCCGGCCACTCTTGGAAGTTTGTCCCTCGTACTACCGAATGCCACTGCGACGTTTGCAAGATGTTCTGGTCAATCCTGGAAGTTCATCCTGTGCACTACCAAATGCACCCGAAGACTTTGCCTTGCCTGTGGGGATGTTCCGATCACTCCCAGCAGTTCATCCTGTGCACTGTCGAACAAGCCCAATGCCTCTTTCGCACCTGTGAGGATGTTCTAGATGCCTCCCAAAGTTCATCCCGTGCACTAAAAAGCATGTTGATGCCTATGTCGCACCCGCTGGGTTGTTCTGGTCGCTCTCAGAATTTTGTCCTGCACTTTGCCAAACGTGCCCCACACAGCTGCTGCTCCCACGGGGATGTTCATGTTGCTCTTGGAAGTTCATCTTGGCACTGTCGAACGCATTCGATGCCTTTGTCGCCCCTACGGGTATGCCTTGATCTCTCCTAGAAGTTCGTCCGATGAACTGTTTAACGCGCCTGAAGCCTTTGCCGCACCTGCAGGGATGTTCTAGTTGCTCCTGGAAGTTCGTCCCGCACACTGCCAAACTTTTTTTCCCCAACTTTTCTACACCTTAAGGGTTAGCACGCCTACTAAAAATCTTCCTAACTTGCTGTCCCATTTGATTCTTGAGTTCTTTTCTTATATTTACGTCCCCTAAGCTATCCTTCGGGTTAACTAATATATAAAAGGATATGTTGGATAGGCAAGAGAACTCTTAAACCTATCACAACTTGCATTGGTTGAAGAAAACAACTCTTGACTTCAACCTAAGCTCTTAAGCAAGGAAGACAACTCTTAACCTCGTTTTAAGCCCAAGTTATCTTAAGACAACTCTTGAAAGATAACCAAAATATAAACAAGAATAGAAGCAAGAATGCCAACCTTGATTCTTGATTAATGAATGAGAAATATAGAAAATTCAGAGCTTATGTCCTCCTTACAAATAATGGGCTATATTTATAGTCCTAAGATAGCCTTATCCTAATTCAACTAGTACTTAGGTTCCTTATCCACTTAGGATATGTTTTCCTAAGTCAACAAGCTTTTTTAAGTCATCTAAAACATTATCAAGATAGACCTTATCCTACTATTTCCTAATTCTACTAGGATTCTTGGTCTTTTTTGAATTCCTACTAAGACTAGAATTCTTACTTTGACTAAGTCCTTCTGTCCTTATCTTATCTTCTCTTCTACAGTTGCTGAACTTCTTCTTGCCGTTTCCTTCTTAGATTAGAACTTCTGCTGTGGTGTGTCCTTCCTCTCTAAGACTTCTCTTTGGCGTGGTCCACTTGCTGAGGTAAACCTGCCAAAACGTTTTGCTGCTACTAGAGTTCTTCACATCATCACTCTCCTTCTCCTGCTCGGCTTGTTTCACTTGTGTCCTGCCAATGCTAGTTTTCTTTTTGGCTTAGATTTTCGCAATTGATTAGGACTGAGTCTGAATCTAGCCATGCTTCATTGCTTGCTGTGTGCAGGCTTATTGCATGGACATGCTGAACAAGCGGATAAAGGGAGGAAGGAAGTGGAATTTAAGGTAGGGGACTATGTCTATCTTAAGATCCATCGTAAGAGGAAAATCAAGGCTAGAAATCCAACTACGGAAAAGTTGGCTAGGAAGTACTTTGGACCATATGAGGTAGTAGAGCGAATTGGAGCAGTAGCTTATCACCTAAGACTACTGTTAAACTCCAAATCACATCCAGTGTCTCACATTTCATTATTGAGAAAAAAAGATAGAAGATGTGAGACAAGTGAATGAAGGACTACTCAACGTTTTCAGGGAAGTTCACCTGAGGCAACACTTAAAGGAAGCATTAGGATTTTACATAGTAAGCTACCAAGAATGGGGATTGTTGAGGACCTTAGGAGGCAAAAGGAGCGTGAGCAAATGGACGCAAGGCGCCAAGCAGTAAGAGAGGCAGAAACAAGCCAAAATGTGTACGCAACAAGCCTGGACGTAGCATACAGTGAAGCACGGCCAAGTTTTGACTTTGTGCTAACTAACTATAGAAATCCATGCCAAGAAGAAAACCAACATTGGCAGGACATGCATGAAGTAACTTGAGCAGGAGAAGGACATGCGCGACATGAAGAACTCTAGCAGCTGTAGGACGTCATGGTAGGTTTGACTTCAGCAAGATGTTCATGGCAAGGAGAAGTCTTGGAATGGAAATAATAGAAGTCCTAATTCTCAAAGGAAAAGGCAAGAAAAAGGTCAGCAGCTGTAGGAGAGGAGATAAGATAAGGACAGAAAGACTTAGTTAAAGTAGGAATTCTAGTCTAAGTAGGAATTCAATAAAGACCAACAATCCTAGTAGGATTAGAAAACAGTGGGACAAGGTTTATCTTGATAATGTTTTAGTTAACTTAGAATACCTTGTTGACTTAAGAAAACATATCCTAAGTGGATGAGGAACCTAAGTACTAGTTGAATTAGGATAAGGCTATCTAAATACTATAAATACAGCCCATTATTTACGAGGAGGATATATGCTCTAAATTTTGTATATTTATCATTTATTAATCAAGAATCAAGGTTAGCATTCTTGCTTTCATTCTTGTTTATATTTTGGTTATCTTTTAAGAGTTGTCTTGAGAAAACTTGGGCTTAAGACAAGGTGAAGAGTTATCTTTCTTGCTTAAGAGCTTAGGTTTAAGTTAAGAGTTGTCTTGCCTATCCAACATGTCTTTATAGATTAGTTAATCCTGAATGACAGCCTAGGGGACATAAATTTAAGAAAAGAACGCAAGAATCAAATGGGATAGAAAGTTAGGAAGGTTTATTGTAGGGTGTTGACCCTTAAGGTGTAGAAAAGTTGGAGAAAAAATTCGGGACCACAACAGTTCGACAGTGCATGGGATGAACTTTGAGGAGCGACTAGAACATCGCCTCAAGCATGGTAAAGACGTCGGCGCATTGGGCGGTGCACGAGATGAAATTTAGAGAGCAACTAAAGCATCCTTGCAAGCATGGTACAAACATCGGGCGCATCCGGCAGTGCGTGAGATGAACTTCTAGGAGCAATTGGAACATTCATGTGGGCTCGCTAGAGGTGTCGGGCACATTCACCAGTGTCTGTGACAAACATCCAAGAGTGACCGAAACGTCCCCGTGGGCATTGTAGAGTCGTTTGGCTCATTCGGCAGTGTACGAAAAAAACTTTGACCAGAACATCCTTGCGAGCATGTTAGAGATGCTTGGCGCATTTGTGTTGGGGTCCTGATTTTTGTCCCTACTTTTCTACACCTTAAGGGTTAGCATGACTTTTAAAAACTCTCCTAACTTGCTGTCTCATTTGATCATTAAGTTCTTTTCTTTGATTCTTGTCCCTTAAGCTGTCCTTCAAGATTAACAAATGATAAAATGATATGTTGGATAGGCAAAACAACTCTTAAACCTATCAAAACTTGCATTGGTTGAAGAAGATAACTCTTGACTTCAACCTATGCTCTTAAGCATGGAAGTCAACTTTTCATGTTGTCTTAAGCCCAAATTATCTCAAGACAACTCTTAAAAGATAACTGAAATATAAACAAGAATAGAAGCAAGAATGCTAACCTTGATTCTTGATTAATGAATGAAAAAAAATACAAATTCAAAGCATATATTCATGCTAACAAATAATGGATTGTGTTTATAGTATTGGACAACCTTTTCCTAGTTTAACTAGTACTTAAGGTCCTTCTCCACTTAGAACAAGTTTTTCTAAACCAACAAGGTTTCCTAAGACAACTAGAACCTTATCGATATTGACCTTATCCAAATGTTTCCTAATTTTACCAGGATTCTTGATCTTTCTTGAATTTCTACCTAGACTAGAGTTCCTACCTTATCTTGTATTCTACAGCAGCTGTACTTCCTCTTAGCTTATCCTTCTAGGACTAGGACTCTCAATGAGTATCCTTTTGCCCTTAAAATTCTTTTTATCGTGACTATCCTATTGCTACTGGAATTCATTGCGTGTCCTGCAGCTAATAGAACTCTTCTTGGCATAGATGTCCTGCTGCTGTAAGAATTCTCCTTGGCATGGATGTCTTGCTGCTGCTGGAACTCTGCTTGATGCGATTATCCTTCTTCTGCTGGAGCTCCTGTTGGTGTGAATGTCCTTCATTAATTAGGATTAAGTCAAATAGTAGCTGGGCTTCACTGCTGGCCTACATACTTGCTGTTGCAATGCTTGTTGTGCACATTTTTTGGCTCATGCTCTTCTTTGCTGCTCCATTTTCTGCCCATTGCCTTGCTTGCATACTTAGGTTCTCAATAGTTTAGCAGTACACAGGACAAACTTTAGGGAGCGACCAGAACATCGCTACGGGCATGGAAGAGATGTCGGGCACGTTCGGCAGTTCATAGGATGAAATTCTGAGAGCAACTAAAGCATCCCTACGGGCATGATAGAGACGTTGGGCATGTTCTGTAGTGACAGAAACATTCATGCGGGTTTGCCAGAGGTGTCGGGCACATCTAGCAGTGTCTGTGACAAACATCTTGGAGTGACTAATACATCCCCGTGGGCACAACAACTGCATCAGGCACCTTCGTGGTGAACTTCCGAGAGCAACTAGAACACCCCTGTGGGTGCAGTAACGGCACCAGAGACATTTTCCCATGCGTGTGATGAAATTTCATGTCGCACGTAGAAGTATTGGCACATTTAGCAGTGCGGGGGACAAACTTGTGGGACAAACTTCCAAGAGCGACATGAAATTTGCCACGGGCACGGCAGACGCTTTGGGTGCATTGGCAGTGCACGGGACTAACTTCTGGGAGCAACCAAAAATTCCTTGCAGGCTCAGCAAAGCCATCGGGTGCATTCGGCAGTTCTCAATACAAACTTTTGGGAGCTACCCGAACACCTCTGTAGACACGGCAGAGTTGTTGGGCATGTTTAGCAGTTCATAGAATGAACTTCCAAAAGCAACCGGAACATCCCTTCGAGCACAACAGCGACTTTAGGTGCATTCAAAAGTGCATGGGATGAACTTCCGGGAGCGATCGAAACATCCCCACAAGCGAGCAGGGGCTACGGGCGTGTTGGTCAGTGCATGGGACGAACTTCCAGGAGCGACCAGAACATCCTCACGGGCACAGCAGCAGTGTTGGACACATTCAGCAGTACACAAAACAAACTTCCAGGTGCAACCGGAACATCCTTACAGGTGCGGTAGAGGCGTTGGGCACCTTCTGCATTGTGCGGGACAAGCTTCTGGGAGTGACCAGAACATTCCCGCAGGTGCGGTCGAGGTGTCTTATGTGTTTGGCATTTTGCGGGATGAACTTTTTGGAGCTATGGGAATATCCCCCCGCGCACAGCAGGGGACGAACTTTCGGGAGCAACTGAAAAATTCCTGCAGGCAAGGTGAAAGTGTTGGATGCATTCACCAGTGCTCAGGACGAACTTCCAGGAGTGACTGTAACATCCCACGGCCGCCGCAAAGGCTTCGAGCGCATTCGACAGTGTGTGGGTGCTGCAGAGGCATCGGGCGGGTTTGAAGGTGTGCGGGGTGAACTTTCGGGAGCGACTGGAACATTCCTACGGGCACGGCAAAGGCATCGGGTGTGTTCGGCTGTACGCAGAACAAACTTCCTAAAGTGATCGGATCATCCTTGCAGGCTCAGTAGACACATCGGACATGTTGGGTAGTGCTCAAGATGAACATTCAAGAGCGACAAAACATCCTCACAAGTGTGGCAGTGTTCAGAATGAACTTCTGAGAGAGACCAGAACATTCCTGCGGGCGCGGAAGCAGTGTCAGACATGTTTTGCAATGCGCTGGTTGAACTTTCGGGAGCGACTGGAACATCCCTGTGCAGCAGAAGCTTGTCTTGAACATCCTTGCGGGTGCAGCAGAAGCTTCGGGTGGGTTGGACAGTGTGCAAGACAAACTTCGGGGAGCTTTTGGATCATCCCTACAGGCACAGCTGAGGCATCAGGTGTGTTTGATAGTGCTAGGACAAACATCAAGAAGCAACAGGAACATCCCTGCGGGTGCTGAAGCAGCATATGCAGTGCGCGGAATAGAATTCTGGGAGTGATCAAAACATCCCTGTGGGCGCGGAAGCAGCATCGGCTACATTTTGCAGTGCATGGAATGAAATTTCAAAAGCGACTGGAACATCTCCATGGGTGCGGCAGAAGCATCAGGTACATACGGTAGTGCATGAGAAAAACTTCGAGGAGCGACCAGAACATCCCCGTGGATGCAGTAGATGCTTCGGGTGCATTGGGCAGTGCACAGTGCAAACTACTGGGAGCAACTGAAACATCCTTGAGGGCATGGTAGCAACATTGGACATGTCTAGCGGTGCATAGAATGAACTTCCGGGAGCGATCAGAACATCCTTGAGGGTGCAATAGAGGATTTGGGTGCATTAGCTAGTGTGCGGGATTAACTTCTGGGAGCGACTGGAACATTCCAGGTGGGCAGGGCAGAGGCTTCTGACACGTGGGATAGTGTGCAGGGTGAACTTCAGAGAGCTACCCGAACGTCCCCCCTGGTGCGGCTGAGTGTTGGGCACATTCGGCAGTGCATGGACGAACTTTTGGGAGTGGCTGGAACATCTCGTTGGGCATGGCAGAGGAATCAGGCGTGTACTGCAGTGCACAAGGTGAACATTCGGGAGTGACCGAATCGTTCCTGCGGCGCAGCAGAGGCTTCGAGCGCATTGGGCAGTGGGCGGGATGAACTTCAAGGAGCGACCGGAGCATCCGTGTGGGTAGGGCAGAGGCTTCGGGCTAGTGGGGCAGTGCACAGGGCGAACTTCCGAGTGCGGCAAAGGCATTGGGTCCTTTCGGCAGTACGTAGGCCAAGCTTTTGGGAGTGACTGGAACATCCCCATGGTTGTGGCAGTGTCGTTGGGTGCATTTGGCAGTTTGCAGGATGAACTTTTGGGAGCAGCCGGAACATGCCTTTGGGCACTGCAGTGGCATTTAGTGCATTCGATAGTATGCTAGACGAACTTATGTGTGCAACCAAAAAGTCCCTGAAGGCTCGGCAGAGGCATTGGACGTGTTCGGTAGTGCACGGGGCGAACATTCGAGAGCAACCAAAAAATACCCACGGGTGCTGCATAGGCGTCGGACATGGGGGCGGCATAGGTGTCGGGCCCATTTGGTAGTGCATGGGACGAACTTTCGGGAGTGTCTAGAACATCCCCGCAGGCTCGATAGAGGCATTAGACACATCCAGCATACCTCAGGATGAACTCCTAGAAGCGATCAAAAAATCCCCGCGGGCATGGCAAAGCATCCAAAACATTGGGCAGTGCTTCGGACAAACTTTTGGGAGTGACTGGAAAATCCTTTCAGCGTAGTAAAAGCATCTGGTGTGTTCGACTATACGTGTGACAAACTTCCATGTGTGACTGGAACATCCCTTCGCATGAGCAGAGGTGTTAGATGCGTTTGGTAATGCACGAGACAAACTTTTAGGCGGGAACAGAAAATCACCACAGGCATGACAGAGGCATCAGACACAATCGGCAGTCCATGGGACAAACTTTTGGGAGTGACTGGAACATCCCTGCAGGCGCAGCAGAGGTGTCGGGTGCGTTCAGCAGTGCGCATGACGAACTTTCTTGTATGACTGGGACATCTCCTTAGGCATAGTAGAGGCATTAGATGCGTTTGTGTTGAGAACCTAAGTATGCAAGAAAGGCAACGGGCAGAAAATGAGGTAGCAAAGGAGAGCATGGGCCAGAAAATGTGCACAATAAGCATGGCAACAAAAAGTATGCAGCTCAACAGTGAAGTCTAACCAGTATTTGACTTAATCCTAATTAATGAAATACATTCACACCAATAGGAGTTCCAGCAGAAGAAGGATAATCGTATGAAGAAGAACTCCAACAGCAGCAACACGTCCATGTCAAGAAGTGTTCCAGCAGTAGGAGGACATCTATGGCAAACAGAGTTCCATCAGCAGTTGGACATCCATGCCAAGGAGAATTCCAGTAGTGGCAGGACATTTATGCCAAGTAGAGGTCCAGCAGCAGCAGGACATCCATGCTAAGGAGAATTCCACTAGTAGCAGAACATCTATGCCAGGAAGAGTTCTATTAACAGAGGACAAGCAATAGGATAGTTGCCACAAGAAGAATTCTAAGGGCAGAAGGATATGCCTTGAGAGCCCTAGTCCTTGAAGGATAAGCCAAGAGGAAGTCCAGCCGCTGTAGAATACAAGATAAGGTAAGAATTCTAGTCTGGGTAGAAATTCAAGATAAACTAAGAATCCTAGTACAATTAAGAAACATTGGGATAAGGTCTATCTTAGTAATGTTTTATTTGTCTTAGAAAATCTTGTTGACTTAGGAAAACATATCCTAAGTGGATAAGGAACCTAAGTACTAGTTGAATTAGGATAAGGTTGTCCTAGAACTAGAAATACAGCCCATTATTTATGAGGAGGACATATGCTTCAAATTTTGTATTTTTCTCATTCATTAATCAAGAGTCCAGGTTAGCATTCTTGCTTCTATTCTTGTTTGTATTTTGGTTATCTTTTAAGAGTTGTTTTGCGATAACTTGGGCTTGAGACAAGGTGAAGAGTTGTCTTTCTTGCTTAAAAGCTTAGGTTGAAGTCAAGAGTTGTCTTCTTTAACCAAGGCAAGTTGTGATAGGTTTAAGAGTTGTCTTGCCTATCTAACACATCTTTTATTCATTAGTTAATCTAGAAGGACAGCTTAGGGGACGTAAATTTAAGAAAAGAACTCAATAATCAAACAAGATAGCAAGTTAGAGAGGTTTTAGTAGTCTTGCTAACCCTTAAGGTGTAGAAAAGTTGGGAAAAAAAATTAGGACCCCAAGAAATTGGTGCTTTCATTGAGAGATCAGTACATTCAACGTCAAATTGAAGAGGCATCACGGTTACCATGTCATCTAGGCAGCATTCACCCTCACCACAAGAACAGATCGGGGAAGACTTCTCAGTCACTAACCGCAGAAGAATCCTTGCCTTGGAGAGGAACCAGAATGCGATCAATGGCCAGGTAGGCGATATCAAACACTAGCTATCATCTATCATTTATTTTCTTGAACAATTAAAAAGAGATACACCCCAAGTGCAAACTGAGCAGGGCAAAAACAGCCACCTACCATAAAGGCCTAGGAGGCTTTAATCAAAAATCACACCACACCAAGTGCATCAGGATGAATCTGACTAAGATCAACTTCCCACTCAAGAAAGGGGGGAAAGGTCCATGAGTGTGGGAAGCAGAAGGGAGACTTCATCAAACGAACACCTGCCCCATGATCACTACAATGATTATAGCGATGATGAAGAGGTGCTGGGCAAAAGAACCGCATCATGGCAACCAAGAAGGGTGTGGAATCACCCTGAGGTAGAACCATGGCGCACCACAAGGAGGGAGGATTGGCACTACAATAGCCCAAGCCATTACACACGACCTAAGGTAAAAATCGAGTTCCCTACCTTTGAGAAAGGAGATCCAACGGAATGGATCTCTAAGGCTGAATTTTACTTTGAGAAACAAGGTGTTGAGAGAGGTAAAAGGGTTGATTTTGTATCCTATCACCTATGTGGGAAAGCCAACCAATGGTGGCGTTGGCTTAAGGCCACCTATGGCCAAGAAGGTAGAAGGATAGGCTAGACAAGGTTCACACAAGAGTTAGTGAATAGATTTGGCCCATCTAGCATGACAAATTATGAGGGACAGCTTGCCAAGATTAGGTAAGACGGACATTGGCCAGATAGTGCACTAATTGGCACTTTTCTAGACGCCCTTGTACTTTGGCTAAGCCAAGAACTAAAGATGAGGGATCCAAACTCTCTCACTCAATGCATTCAGTTAGCAAGACTCATCAACGATGGGAGAAGCATCACCCGTAGCACAACTAAGGTCATCAAACCCTCAGACAAATTAGATAAGGCATCCTCATCAAGTAAGACAATGCCCTCAAAAACAAAGGACCCTTTCAAACTATCCACCGAAGAAATCAACCAGAGAATCAAAAGAGACCTATGTTTTAGGTGCAATGATAAGTGGCAAGTTGGCCAAAAGTGCAAAAAAGGGCTGTTCAACATCATTGAAGTGGTAAGTGATGAAGAACAAGAATGCTACATGGACAGTGAGGAGGAAGCAGAGGCACGACTATACAGAAAAAGGGCATAATGTTTTGCAGTTCTCTTGGCCACGAAAAAGGAAAACACAGCCGAACATCATGAAGGGCAAAGCACGCACGAAGACATACCATTGACAGTAAGGAACCTACTGGAGCAGTTTGGAGATGTCTTAGGAGAGCCACAAGGGCTACCACCCGCAAGACATCACAACCATGCCATCGCATTAATCAACGAAACCAAGGCGATTAATGTAGTACCTTACCGGTATGCACACTTTCAAAAGAACGAGATCGAAAGGCAAGTGGAAGAGATGCTACAGCAAGGTATTATCTGACCTAGCACTTCCTTTTTTTCTTCTCCCGTTCTACTGGTTAGAAAGAAAGGCAAAACTTGGAGGTTTGGTACTGATTACTGGGCACTCAACCAAGCAACTGTTAAGGATTGTTTTTCAATCCCAACAATTGATGATATGCTGGATGAGTTACATGGAGTAAAGTTGCTTACCAAACTGGATCTCAAGGTCGGATATCATCAAATACGCATGAAAGAAGAGGATGTGTAGAAGACAACATTTCATACTCATAGTGCACACTACAAGTACCTAGTCATGCCCTTCGAACTATGCAATGTACCCTCCACCTTTCAAGCAGCCATGAATAACTTCTTCAAACCTTATTTGCACAGGTTTGTCTTAGTTTTCTTTGATGATATTTTGGTTTATTCCAGAAACCATGATAATCACATAGAACACTTAGCAAAAGTTCTAGAGGTGTTAAGAAGAAATCACTTTGTTATCAAGCCATCCAAGTGCATATTCATGCAAGAGGAGCTTGAATACCTCAGTCACATCATATCCGAAGACAGAGTGAAGGTAGACCAACAGAAAATAGGAGCCATGCAAACATGGCAAACTCCTAAGAATGTCACAGAACTTAGGATTTCTACGCTTGACAGGCTACTACTGCTGATTTGTTCATAAATATGGTGCCATAGCAAAACCATTAACGGATTTGCTAAAGAAGGATCGATTCCTATGGATAGAGAAGAGTGACGATGCATTCAAATTGTTGAAGCAAGCCAAATGTGAGACCTCGGTGTTAGCAGTGCTCGACTACAACCAAACCTTTGAACTTCACACTGATGCATGTCAAGATGGAATAAGTGCTGTCCTAAGTCAAGCAGAAGACCTATTGCATATATGAGCAGAGTCTTACGGCCCATGAAGAAGGAATGGTTAGTACAATGAGATGTTGGCCATCATCAATGCAGTCAAGGTATGGCAACTTAACCTTTTAGGGAGGAAATTCCTGACATTATGGATCAACAACCCCTAAAAAGCCTCATAGAGTAGAAAATTACCACACCGGAGCAGCAAAAGTTCCTTGTCATGTTGCTGGGATACGAGTATGAAATAATATATAAATTAGGCAAGGAAAACAAGGTGGCAGACGCATTGTCCAGAAGCAATGGAGGACAAGCATTGTAGACAGCATGTGAGCTCACACAATGACGCATGCCTCACTATAATTAGCGGAGCAGAGTGGAATGTATTGACAAAAATCAAGGAGGCAATAGAAATTGACCCTTAAAGCCAAGAGCTCACAGAGAAGATCAAGAATTTTGACCTAAGGTTAGTAAATTCACCCTTAAGAATGGATGCATTTGGCACAACCAGTAGGTGTATGTACCAAACATACCGAGACTAAGAAAGAAGATATTCAATCACTTCCACAACTCATGAGAATGAGGACATTCAGGATGGTTCCGTACTTACATGCGCATCAAATTATTCTTTTTGTAGGAAGGACTTAAGGCTGAGATCAAAAAGCTAGTCCAAGAATGTGCTATTTGTCAGCGCACCAAACCAGAAGGTGGCAAGACCAAGGGGTTGTTATAGCCTTTGCCAGTACCAAGACAAATTTAGGAAGACTTAACAATGGACTTCATCATGGGAATGCCCAACAGCAAGGGTTATATGGTGATATTAACTGTAGTAGATAGGCTCAACAAAAGTGCACATTTTATGCCACTTAATCAACTATACATGGTAAAACAAGTAGCCCAAGAGTTCATCAAAAACATGGTAAGACTTCATGATATACCGCAGACAATGCTGTCCGATAGAGATACTGTTTCCATGAGCATGCTCTGGAAGAAGCTTTTCACACAGCTCAGCAGCAACTTGGTCGCCTCATCTGCCTTTCATCGACAAATAGATGGACAAAGTGGGTTAACCAATCAAACCTTAGAGCAGTACTTAAGGTGTTTTTGGCATGATTATCAAAATGATTGGGAGGAGTACATACCATGGGCAGAGCTGTGGTATAATACTACCTATCATGTGGCAATCAAGATGACACCCTACCAAGCTATATACGGAAGAATACCCCCGGGAATGTCAAGTTATACCATGGGAAATAGCAGCATACATGAAGTGGATGCTGCACTTCAGTCAAGAGATGAGGTCTTGAAGAAACTCAAGCATGAGCTTGAGCAAGCAAGGGACTGAATGAAGAAGCAAGCGGATAATGGGAGAATAGAAGTGGAATCTAAGGTAGGTGACTATGTCTATCTTAAAATCCATACTAGGAGGAAAATAAAGGCTGGAAAGCCAACTTTAGCAAAGCTGGTTAGGAAGTATTTTGGACCATATAAGATAGTTGAGGGAACTGGTAGAGTAGCTGTTCGCCTAAGACTACCGTTAAACTCCAAACTACATCCAGTGTTTTACATTTCATTGTTGAGAAAAAAGATAAAAGTTGTCTTGAGATAACTTGGGCTTAAGTTAGGGTGAAGACTTGTCTTCCTTGCTCAAGAGCTTAGATTGAAATCAAGAGTTGTCTTCTTCAACCAAGGCAAATTGTGATAGGTTTAAGAGTTGTCTTGCCTATCCAACATATCCTTTTATCGTTAGTTAATTCCGAAGGACAACTTAGGGACGTAGATCTAAGAAAAGAACTCAAGAATCAATTGGGATAGCAAGTTAAAAGATGTTTTAGAAATTGTGCTGACTCCTAAGGTGAAGAAAAGTTGAGAGAAAAAATAGGGACACCAATACCTATGCACGCGACTCAGCTATCGTGGCTGCAGGGATGTGTCGGTCACTCTGGAAGTTTGTTCTGTGCCCTGTCGGACATGCCCAATGCCTCTATTGCACCCTCGGGGATGTTCCATTTGCACCACAAAGTTCATCCCGCGCATTGCCGAACGTGCCTATGCCTCTGTTGAAGCTGCGTGTATGTTCTAGTTGCTCTTGGAAGTTCATCCTGCACACTGGCCAACATGCCCAAAGCCTCTGTCACACCCTCATGGTTGTTTCGGCCACTCCTGCAAGTTTCTCTCACACACTGCCAAACTTGTCTGATGCAGGTGCCACGCTTGTAGGAACTTTCTGGTCGCTGCCAAAAGTTCATCCAGTGCACTGCTGAATGTGCCCAATGCCTCTGTTGTGCCTGCTGAGATGTTTTGGTCACTCTCGAAAGTTCATACCGAGCACTGGCAAACATGTCCGATGCCTCGGCTGAGCCTGCTGTGATTTTTTGGTCACTTTCACAAGTTTGTCCCGTGCACAACCGGATGTACCTGACACTTGTGTCGCACCCGCAGGGATGTTTTAGACACTCCTAGAAGTTAATTTTGTGCACTACTGAATGCCCCCAATGTAGCTGCTGCACCCAAAGGGTTGTTTCAGTCGCTCTCCGAAGTTCATCCCACACACTGCCGAACGCACTCGACATAGCTGCCACGCTCGTGGGGTTATTTTAGTGGCTCCCTGAGGTTCATCCAACACATTGGCAAATGCGCCTGATGCCTCTGCCTTGCCTCTAATGATATTCTGGTTGCTTTCAGAAGTTCATCCCGTGCACTGCCTAGCACACCCGACACTGCTGCTGCACCCGTAGGGTTGTTCCGGTTGCTCCCAAAAGTTCGTCCCATGCACTGCTGAATGCTCGTGACACCTCTGCCGTGCCCGCAACATGAAGTTCATCTCCCACACTGCCAAATGGGGCTGACAACTCTACCATGCCCGCTGGGATGTTCCGGTCGCTCCCCGAAGTTTGTCCCATGCAATACTGAACAAGCCTGTCGCTCCATGATGTTTGTCCCGCATTCAGCCAAACATGCTGGATGCCTCTGCGGTGTCTGCAGGGATGTTCTAGTTGCTCCAGGAAATTTGTCTAGTGCACCGCCAAATGTGTTCAATGCCTTTCCCAAGCCTGCATGGATTTTTCAGTCGCTCCTAAAAGTTCGTCCCTTGCACCACTGAATGCGACCGATGCCTCTGCCTCACCTGAAGGGATGTTTCGGTGACTCCCAAAAGTTCATCCCGCACAATTTTAAATGCGCCCAAAGCCTTTGCTACAGCTATGGGGATGTTCTGGTCACTCTAGGAAGTTCATCCCACGCACTGTCGAACATACCCGATGCCTCTGTTGCACTTGTAGGATGTTCCGGCCTTTCCTGGAAGTTCGTCCCATGCACTCCCAAATGCTCACAATGCCTCAGCCATCCCCACGGGATTGCTCTGGATGCTCCTAGAAGTTTGTACCATACACTGCTGAACGCACTTGATGCTGCTGTCGTGCCCACAGGGATGTTTCGGTCACTCCCAGAGTTCATCCCGCGCGCTGCCAAACGTGCCCGACTCCTTTGCCATGCCTGCGGGAATGTTCTGATCACTCCCAAAAGTTCATAATGCACACTGCTGAATGCGTCTGATGCTGTTGATGCGCCCGGAGGGTTGTTCTGGTTGCTCCTGAAAGTTCATCCCGTACACTACCGAATGTACCAGATGCTCCGGCCACGCCAGTGGTGTTGTTCTGCTTACTCCACAAAGTTCGTCCCACCCACTGTCGAACTGCCACGCCTGCGTGGATGCTCCGGTCACTCCCAGAAGTTTATCCTGTGCACTGTCGAACACATCTAACGCTTTCACTGCACCTGCATGGATGTTCCGGTCACTCCTGGGTGTTCGTCCCATGCACTGCCAAATGCATTCTGCACCTCTGTCTTGGCTGTGGGGATTTTACGGTTGCTCCTAGAAGTTCATCCTGCGTATTACCAACCCACCCAATGCCTCTTTCTCAACCGTGGTGATGTTCTAATCACATTGGGAAGTTTGTCCCATGCACTGCCCGAACATGTCTGATGCCGCTGCCATACCCGTGAGGATGTTCTCGTCACTCCGAGAAGTTCATTCTGCACACTGCCGAAGTATTGAGGAGCTTAGGAGGCAAAGGGAGCATGAGTGAAAGTGCACGAGGCGCCAAGCAGCAAGAGAAGCAGCAACAGGCAAGAATGTGCACGCAACAAGGTTTAGTCAAAGTAGGAATTCTAGTCTAAGTAAAAATTCAAGAAAGACCAAGAATCCTAGTTGGATTAGGAAATATTGGGATAAGGTCTATGTTGATAATGTTTTAGTGTTTAGAAAACCTTATTGACTTAGGAAAACATATCCTAAGTGGATAAGGAACCTAAGTACTAGTTGAATTAGGATAAGGCTATCCAATACTATAAATACAGCCCATTATTTGTGAGCAGAAACATATGCTCCAAATTTTATATATTTTCATTCATTAATCAAGAATCAAGGTTAGCATTCTTGCTTCTATTCTTGTTTATATTTTGGTTATCTTTTAAGAGTTGTCTTGAGATAACTTGGGTTTAAGACAAGGTGAAGAGTTGTCTTCCTTGCTTAAGAGCTTAGGTTGAAGTCAAGAGTTGTCTTCTTTAACCAAGGCAAGTTGTGATAAGTTTAAGAGTTGTCTTGCCTTTCAACATACCTTTTCTACATTAGTTAATCCCGAAGGACAGCTTAGGGGATGTAAATCTAAAGAAAGAACTCAAGAATCAAATGGGACAGCAAGTTAGGAGAGGTTTTAGAACTTGTGCTGACCCCTAAGGTGTAGAAAAGTTGGGGAAAAAAATTGAGACCCAACACGAAGGCACCCGACACAGCTGCCGTGTCCACGGGGATGTTCTGGTCGCTTATGAAAGTTCATCCCGAAATCTGCCGAATACGTGCAATGCCTTTATCGTGCCCACGGTGATGTTCCAATCGCTCCCTAAAGTTCATCTCATTCACTGCCGAAACGCGCCAGATGCCTCTGCCATGCCGGCGAGGATGTTCTGATCTCTTCCGAAAGTTCGTCTTGTGCACTGCCAAATGTGGCCAATGCCTCTGCCGTGCCAAGACGGATGTGTCGGTCGCTCTCGAAAGTTTGTCCTGCACACTGTCGAACATGCACAAAGACTCTACCACGCCCGCAGGGTAGTTCCGATTGCTCCTGGAAGTTAATCCTGCAGACTGTCAAATGAGCCCGATGCCTTCACTGTACCTGCAGGGATGGTCCAATTGCTCCCGGATGTTCGTCCCGTGTACTGCCCAGTGTGCTCAAAGCCTTTGCCACACCTGTAGTGATATTCTGGTCATTCTCGGAAGTGCATCCTACGGACTACTAAATGTGTGCGACACCGTTGCCGCACCCGTGGGGATGTTCCGATCGCTCTTAGAAGTTTTTCTTGTGCACTGCCAAGTCCGGCCGACGCCTCTACTGTGCCCGTCGGAATGTTCTGGTCGCTTCTGATAGTTCATACCACGCGCTACCAAACCTGGCCAACACCTCTGCCATGCCTGCGGGGATGTTCTGGTCACTCTCGGAAGTTTTTCCCAAGCACTGCCAAACACGCCCAATGCCTCTGTCGTGCATGCTGGGATGTTTCGGTCGCTCTCTGAAGTTCATCCCAAGCACTGCTGAACGTGCCCGTGCACTGCCGAAGTGCGCAGGATGAACTTCTAGGAGCATCCAGAATGTCCCTTTAGGTACGGCAGCTGTATCATTGCATTGGGCAGTGTGCAGAATAAGCTTCTAGGAGCAACTGGAACATCACTACAGGTGTGGCAGAGCCATCAGGCGTGTTCAGCTGTGCATGGGATAAACTTTGGGGAGCGACTGCAAAAGCACCACAGGCGCTACAGCTATGTCGGGTGGGTTTGGCAGTGCATGGGATGAATTTCAGGGAGTGACTGTAACATCCCCACAGGCGCGGTAGAGCTGTCGGGCGTGTTTGGCAGTGCACGAGATGAACTTTGGGTAGTGACTGTGATAGGTCCCAATCTTCTGCAAAGAATGCAAGATAAGAATGGAAAAATAAACAAGCAAATGGAAAAAATAAACGAGCTAAAATTATTCGTGTTCTACTCAGGGCGAGAACAAACCACATACCATAACAAATGAATTTCTCTCTTCCCCTAAGCTCACACATCTATCCTTATTTATAGTTATCTTAAAAACTAAAAATGACAAAAAAGACCCACTAACTAAAAGTGAAAGACTCCTTGACAAATTCTACTTGCCCACTAACAGTCATCATGTGCGAACATATCGTAACTAATTGCTACAATATCGGTAATTGGGTCTTCACTTGCAACATGGTCTATCAGACTGTAACAATGCCGCGAGCGCGACAGCAGCATTGGGCGCACTCGGCAGTGTGCAAGACGAACTTCTGGGAACAACCGGAACATCCCTGTGGGTGCAGCAGCTGCGTTGGGCGCATTGGGTAGTGTGTGGCATGAACTTTTGGGAGTGATCGGAACATCCCAACGGGTGTGGGAGCAGCGTCGGACACATTTGGCAGTGCGCGGGATAAACTTCTAGGAGTGACCGGAGCATCCCCTTAGATGTGTCAGAAGTGTCCGGCGCATTTGGCAGTGCACCGGACAAACTTCCGGGACCGACTGGAACATCCCCACAGGCGTAACAGTGGAGGCTGGCATGTTTGGCAGTGTGTGTGACAAACTTCCATGAGAGACCAGAACATCCCTGCAGGCGCAACAGCAGTAGCTGGCGTGTTCGGCAGTGCACGGGATGAACATCCAAGAGTGGCCAGAAGATCCCTGTGGGCGCGACAGAGACATTGGGCGTGTTGGGCAGTGCACGGTGCAAACTTCCATGAGCAACCGGAGAATCGTCTCGTGTGTTCAGAAGTGCGCTCGATAAACTTCCGGGAGCAACTGGAACATCACTGAAGGTGCGCTCGGCAATTCGCTGGACAAACTTCCCAGAGCAACTGGAAAATACCGGCGCGTTTTCCAGAGGCATCAGGTGCATTTGATAGTGCTCAGGGCGCACATCCGGGAGCTACCGGAACATCCTAGCGGGTGAGGCAGTGGGTCAGGCTCATTCGGCAGTGAATTTCTGGGAGGGACCGAAAAATCCCCACATGTGCAGCAAAGGCATCAGGCGTGTTCGGTGGTGTGCAGGACAAACTTCTTGGGGGGACTGGAACATCCCTTTAGGCAAGTTTGAGGCTTCGGGTGCATTGGGCAGTGCACAGAATAAACTTTTGGGAGTGGCTGAAAAATCCCAACACTCTTAGCAGAGGTGTCGGACACATTTGAAAGTACTCTGGATGAACTTCTAAGAGCAATTGGAACATCCCAGCTGGCATGACAGGCGCGTTTGTCATTGCATGAGATGAACTTTCGGGAACGACTGGAACGTCCCCATGGGCGCAGCAGCAAAATTGGACACATTTAGCAGTGTGCGGGATGAACATCTGAGAGGGACCAGAGCATCACCGAGGGCACTGCAACGGCGTTGGATGCGTTCATGCTGAGAACCTAAGTAAGCAGGAAATGCAATGGGCAGAAAATGAGGCAGAAAAGGAGAGCATTGGCAAAAAAATTTGCACAACAAGCATGGCAACAACATGTATGCAGCCCAGCAGTGAGGCCTGGCCAGTATTTGACTTAATCCTAATCAATAGGACATTCACGCAAACAGGAGTTCCAGCAGAAGAAGGATAATCACATCAAGAAGAACTCCTACAGCAGTAGGAGGACATCCATGCCAAGGAGAACTCCAACAGCACCAGGACGTGATGGCCAGTTTAGTTCAGCAAGATGACCATGCCAAAGAGAAGTCTTGGAGAGGAAGGACATGCCATAAGGGAAGTTCTAATCCAAGAAAGAAATGGCAAGAAGAAGTTCAGTAGCTGTAGGAGAGAAGATAACATAAGGACAGAAACACTTAGTCAAAATAGGAATTCTAGTTTAAGTAGGAATTTAAGAAAGACTAAGGATCCTAGTAGGATTAGGAAACAATGGGATAAGGTCTATCTTGATAATATTTTAGTTGACTTAGAAAAGCTTGTTGACTTAGGAAAACATATCCTAAGTGGATAAGCAACTTAAGTACTAGTAGAATTAGGATAAAGCTATCTTAAGACTATAAATACAGCCCATTATTTATGAGGAGATGCTCTGAATTTTGTATATTTCTCGTTCATTAATCAAGAATCAAAGGTTAGCATTCTTGCTTCTATTCTTGTTTATATTTCGGTTATCTTTTAAGAGTTGTCTTAAGATAACTTGAGCTTAAGATAAGGTTAAGAGTTGTATTCCTTGCTTAAGAGTTTAGGTTGAAGTCAAGAGTTGTCTTCTTCAACAAAGGCAAGTTGTGATAGGTTTAAGAGTTGTCTTGCCTATCCAACATATCATTTTATATATTAGTTAACCCAAAGGACAGCTTAGGGGATGTAAATATAGGAAAAGAACTCAAGAATCAAACGGAACAGTAAGTTAGCAAGGTTTTTAGTAGGCGTGCTGACCCCCTAAGGTGTAGAAAAGTTGGGAAAAAAATCAAGATCGCAACAGTTTAGCAGTGCACGGCACAAACTTCCAAGATCGACCGAAACATCCCTTCGGGTGCAGTAAAGGCATCGGGGATGTTCAGCCATTCATGGTACGAATTTCGGAGAGCAGCCAGAACATCTTCGTGGGTGAGGCAGCGGTGTTGGGCATGTTTGGCAGTGTGCAAGACGAACTTCCATGAGTGGCCAGAAAATCCCCGTGGGCGAGGAAGAGGCGTCACACAAGTTCAGCAGTGCTCTAGACGAACTTGAACATCCCTGCAGGGGCAGTACTAACGTCGGATACATTCACCTGTGCGCGGATGAACTTCCAAGAGCGACCAGAACATCCCTGTGGGTGTGGTATAGGCTTCAGCCACATTGGTCAGTGCACGAGGCGAACTTCCAGAAGTGACTGGAACATCCTCCCTAACGCGGCAGTGGCTTCGGGTGCATTGGTTAGTGCGTGAGATGAACTTATAGGAGTGATTGGTATATCCCCGCAGCTGCAGCATACGTGACAGACACGTTCAGCCGTGTGCAAGACAAACTTTTGGGAGTGGCTGGAACATCCCCATAGCTGCGGCATAGGTGTTGGACCCGTTCGGCAGTGCGCAAGACATACTTCCGAGAGCAACTGCAACATCCCAGCAGGTGCAACAGCAGTATCATTCATGTTCGGCAGTACGCAGGATGAACTTCCGAGAGTGATCGAAACATTCCTGTTGACATGGTAGAGGTGTTGGGTGTGAGAGGAAGTGCATAGGACGAACTTCTAGGAGTGACCAGAACGTCCCTATAGGCGCGACAGCGGCTTCGGTTGTGCACCGGACAACCTACTAGGAGTAACCAGAGCATCTCTGCTGGTGCAGGAGATGCTTTGGGCACATTTGGGAGTGCACAGGATGAATTTCCGGGAGCGGACAGAACATCCCCACAAGCACGGCAGCAGAGTCAGATACATTCGACAATGCGCGGGATGAACATCCGAGAGAGACCGGAACATCACCGAGGGCGCTGCAGCGGCGTTAGATTCATTTGGCAGTGCACAACATGAACTCCCAAGATTGACTGGAACATCCATGCAGGTGCATCAGAGACATCGGGCATGTTTGGGCATGCGTGGGATGAATTTCTGGGAGACCCCGGAACATCTCCTTGGGCGAGGTAGCGGTGTTGGGTGTGCTCGGCAGTGTGCAGGATAAACTTCCGTGAGCAGCCAGAAAATCCCCGTGGGCTTGGAACAGGCATCAGATGAGTTCAACAGTTCTTTGGTGTGATAGACTAACATCTGAGAGTGACCAGAACATCCCTGCAGGTGTGATATAGGCTTCAGTTACGTTGGTCAGTGCACAAGACGAACTTCTAGGAGGGACCGAAACATCCTCTCAACCATTGGTTAGTGCATGAGACGAACTTCTGGAAGTAACTGGAACATCCCCACAGCCACAGTATAGGTGTCAGACGTGTTCAGCCATGTGCAAGATGAACTTCTAGAAGTGACTAGAACATCCTGCAGCTGCGCCATAGGCGTTGGACCCGTACAAGCTCAGGTGTGGCAGCAGCATCATTCATGTTTATCAGTACATGGAACTACTTGCATGAGAGAGTGGAACATCCCTGCAGGCATAGTAGCGGGTCGGGTGCATTCGACAATGTGCAGGACGAACTTCTGGGAGTGACTGGAACATCTCCGCGGGTGTTGCAGATGCTTCGGGGGCATTTAGCCATGCTTGGGATGAACTTCTGGGAGCGGACGGAACATCCCTGCAGGCGCAGCAGTGGAATTGGGCACATTTTGCAGTGTGTAACACGAACATCGAAGAGGGACCAAAACATCATTGAGGGCACTGCAGTGGCATTGGGGTCTTGTTCTTTTTCCCCAACTTTTTTACACCTTAGGGGTTAGCATACCTACTAAAAACCTTCCTAATTTGCTGTCCCGTTTGATTCTTGAGTTCTTTTCTTAGATTTATGTTCCCTAAGCTGTCCTTTGAGATTAACTAATATATAAAGGATATGTTGGATAGGAAAGACAACTATTAAACCTATCATAACTTACCTTCGTTGAAGAAGACAACTGTTAACTTCAACCTGGTGTCGGATGAGTTCAGCAGTGTTCTGGATGAACTTCAGGGAGCGACCTGAACATCTCTGCACACGTTCCTCTATGCGCGGGACAAACTTCCGAGAGCAACTGGAACATCTCTATGGGTGCGGTAATGGCTTCAGGCATGTTCGCCAGTGCGCGAGGCAAACTTCCAAGGGTGACCGAAACATCCTCCCAGGTGCAGCAGTGGCTTTGGGAGCATTGGTCTGTGCGCGAGACAAACTTTTGGCAGTGTGCAGGTTGAACTTCCGGGAGCGACCGGAACATCCCCGTGGGTGTGGCAGCAGCATCGGGCTCATTCAGTAGTGTGCAGGACAAACTTCCAGGAGCGGCCAAAATTTTCCCGCGGGCTCGACAGAAGCGTCAGATGACTTTGGCAGTGCATGGGACTAACTTCTGTGGGCAACTGGAATATCCCCACGGGCTCGGCAGAGGCATTGGTTGCGTTCAGCAGTGCTCAATCGAAACTTCCAAGAGCTACCGAAACATCCTCACGGCCATGGGAGAGGCTTCATGCACATTCAGCAGTGCATGGGTTGAGCTTCTAGGAGTGGCCGAAACATCCCTACAAGCATAGCAGAGGCATTGGGCACGTTCAGCAGTGTGCAGAACAAACTTCCGTGAGTGACCAAAACATCCCCATGGGCTTGGCAATGCCGTGGGGCGTGCTGGCAGTGCGTGGGACGAACTTCTGAGAGCAACTGAAAATTCCCTGCAGGCGCGGCAGAGGCTTTAGGCGTGTTGAGCAGTGCACAGTATGAACTTTCAGGAGTGACAAGAACATCCCCACGGGTGCGGCAGCTGCATCGGGTGTATTCAGTAGTGTGTGGGAGGAACTTTCAGGAATGAACTGAACATCCTCACAAGTGCGTTAGAAGCATCGGACATGTTCGGCAATGCACAGGTTGAACTTTTGGGAGAGACCGGAACATCCCACTAGGCACAGCAGAGGCTTCGAGCATGTTGGATGGTGTGCGACATGATCTTTTGGGAGCGACTAGAACATCCTGGCGGGCACGGGAGAGGCATTGCTTGAGTTTGGCAGTGCACGGGATGAACTTTCGAGAGTTACCAGAACATTCCCGTGGGTGCGGAAGAGCCTTCGTACACATTAGGCAGTGCATGGGACGAGCTTCCACGAGCGACTTGAACATCCCCAAGCAGACACCAGAGGCATCATCCACATTCGGTGGTGCACATGACAAACTATCGGGTGTGACCGGAACATCCCTGTGGACTAAACAGTGCCATCGGCCTCATTCAGCAGTGCAGAGGATGAACTTCTAGGGACAACCGAAAATTCCCTGTGGTCTCGACAGAGAAGTTGCATGCGTTCGGCAGTGTTCAGGATGAACTTACTGGAGTGACCAGAATGTCCCCACGATCATGGCAAAGGCGTCAGTCTCATTTGCGCTGGGATCCTGATTTCTTATCCCAACTTTTCTACACCGTAGGGGTCAGCACGACTTCTAAAACCCCTCCTAACTTGCTGTCCGGTTTGATTCTTGAGTTCTTTTCCTTGATTTTCATCCCCTAAGCTGTCCTTCGGGATTAACTAATGTATGAAAGATGTGTTTGATAGGCAAGACAACTCTTAAACCTATCACAACTTGCCTTGTTTGAAGAAGACAACTCCTGACTTCAACCTAAGCTCTTAAGCAAGGAAGACAACTCTTAACCTTGTCTTAAGCCCAAGTTATGTCAAGACAACTCTTAAAAGATAACCAAAATATAAACAAGAATAGAAGCAAGAATGCTAACCTTGATTGTTGATTAATAAATGAGAAATATACAAAATTCGAAGCACATCCCCCCCTTACAAATAATGGGCTATATTTATAGTCCTAAGACAGCCTTATCCTAATTCAACTAGTACTTAGGTTCCTTATCCACTTAGGATATGTTTTCCTAAGTCAACAAGCTTTTCTAAGTCAACTAAAACATTATCCAGATAGACTTTATCCCATTTTTTCCTAATCCTACTAGGTCTTGGTCTTTCTTGAATTCCTACTAAGACTAGAATTTCTATTTTGACTAAGTCTTTTTGTCTTTATCTTATCTTCTCTCTTACAGCTGCTGAACTTCTTCTTGCTCTTTCCTTCTTAGATTAGAACTTCCGCTATGGCATGTCCTTCCCCTCCAAGACTTTTCTTTGGCGCTTGCTGAAGTAAACCTGCCATGACGTCCTGCTGCTGCTGGAGTTCTTCATGCCATCAATCTCCATCTCCTGGTCGGATTGCTTCATGTGTACCCTGCCAATGCTGGTCTACTTTTTGGCTTGGATTTCCACAATTAATTAGGACTGAGTCAGAACCTGGCCATGCTTCACTGCATGCTGCATGCAGGCTTGTTGTGCGCACATTCTGGCTTGTTTTTGCCTCTCTTGCTGCTTGGCGCCTTGTGCGCATTCACTCATGCTTCCTTTTCCTCCTAAGGTCCTCAACACGAATGTGCCCGATGCCTCTGCCATGCCTATGGGGATGTTTTGGTTGGTCCCCGAAGTTCATTCCAAGCACTACCGAATGCATCCAACGCCTCTATCAACCCTATAGGGATTTTACGGTCACTCCCAAAAGTTCATACCACAAGCTCCTGAATTGCTCGATGCTTCTTCTGCACCCACGGGGATGTTCCCATCACTCCCAAAAGTTCATCCCACACATTGCCTTGTGAGACTGAAGCCCTTGCTGTGGCCAAAGGGATGTTTTGGTTGCTCCTAGAAGTTCATTCCGCGCACTACCAAATGTGCCTGACACCTCTGCCATGCTTGTGGGGATGTTCCGATTGATCCCAGAAGTTAGTCCTGACCACTGCTGAACGCGATTGATGTCTCCGTTGAGCTTGCATGGAATTTGCGGTCGCTCCCATAAGTTCATCCCGTGCATTGCTGAACGTGCCTGATGGCACTACTGAGCCTTCGGAGATGTTTTAGTCGCTCCTGGAAGTTTGCCATGCGCACTGCCAAATGTGCCCAACGCCTCTACTATGCCCGTAGGGATGTTCCGGTCACTATCGAAAGCTCGTCCCATGCATTGCCCAAACGTGGCCGAAGCCTTTCCCACACCCAAATAGATGTTTTGATCGCTCCCGGAAGTTCGTCCTGTGCACTGCCGAATGTGTCCAGCTTCACTGCTACGCTCGCGGGGATGTTTCAGTCACTCTTGAAAGTTCGTCCCATGCCTGAAGGGATGTTTCGATAGCTCCCAGAACTTTATCCCGTGTACTGCTGAATGTGTCTAACTCTACCACCGCACCGGTGGGACTGTTCTGGTTGTTCCAAGAAGTTCATCCCGCGAACTGCTAAATCTATCCAACGCCTCTGCCAACCCCGCAGGGATATTCCGGTGGCCCACAAAAGATCGTCTCGCTTACTGCCGATCGTGCCTGACTCCGCTGCTGTGCTTGCGGGGATGTTCCGGTCACTTTCAGAACTTCATCCCGCGCACTGTCAAATGCAGCCGTCACTCTCGGGAATGTTCCGATCAATCCCAGAAGTTCGTCCAAGCACTGCCCAATGCACCTGAAGCCTTTGCCATGCCTGCAAGGATGTTCCAGTTACTCACAAAAGTTCATCGCATGCACTGCCAAACGTGCAGTGCTTGGGACGAACTTCTGGGAGCGACCAGAACATCTCTGTGGCCGTGGCAGAGGCTTCATGTTCATTTGGCAATGCGCGGGATGAAATTCTAGGGGCAACCAGAACATCCCCACGGGCATGGCAGCAGTGTCGGACACATATGGCAGTGTGCAGGACAAACTTCTATGAGCAACCGAAACATCCCCGTGGGGGAGGCAGAGGCATCGGACACATTCATCAGTGTGCAGGAGAAACTCTTGAGAGTGACCAAAAACTCCTTGCAGGCTCGGCTGAGGCATTGGATGCATTCGATAGTGCTCAAGACAAACTTTCACGAATGACTAGAACATCCCCGCAAGCTTGGAAGATGCTTCGGGGGCATCGGGCAGTGCATGGGACGAATTCCAAGAGCGACCGGAACATCCCTACAAGCGGCGTGGTGGCGTCTGGTACATTTGGCAGTGACTAGGACGAACTTCCAGTAGCAACCGAACAATTTCTGTGGGCTCTGCAGAGGCTTTGAACATGTTCGGCAGTACTTGGGACGAACTTCTGGGAGCGACCAAAGCATTTTCGCAGGCACGAGAGATATGCAGGGCGCACTTGGCTGTGCATAGTACAAACTTCTGGAAATGACTAAAACATCCCTGCGGGCACAGCAGAGGCATTAGGCACGTTTGGCTGTGCACAATATGAGCTTTCACAAGCGATCGGAATATCCCTGCGGGCATGGCTGTGGCGTCAAACACATTTGGCAGTGCATGGAACAAACTTCTGGGAGCAACCATAACAGCCCTATAGGTGCGGCAGAGTCTTTGGGCGCGTTCAACAGTGTGTAGGACGAAGTTCCGAGAGCTACCCAAACATCCCCGCGGGCGTGGCAGCGGTGCTAGAAATGTTCAGCAGTGCACAAGATGAACTTGCTGGACAAACCGGAACATCCCCATGGGAGCAGCAGTGGTGTCGGAGCCATTCCTTTTGGAGTCCCGATTTGTTGTACCAACTTTTCTATACCTTAGGGGTTAGCACGACTTCTAAAACCTCTCCTAACTTCCTGTCTTGTTTGATCCTTAAGTTCTTTTATATGATTCTTGCCTCCTAAGTTGTCCTTCGGGAGTAACTAATGAATAATAGATATGTTGGATAGACAAGATAACTCTTAAACCTATCACAACTTGCCTTAGTTGAAGAAGACAACTCTTGACTTCAATCTTAGCTCTTAAGCAAGGAAGACAACTCTTCACCTTATCTTAAGCCCAAGTTATCCTAAGACAACTCTTAAAGATAACCAAATATAAACAAGAATAGGAGCAAGAAATGCTAACCTTGATTCTTGATTAATGAATGAAAATATACAAATTTGGAGCATATCTCTCTGCTCACAATAATGGGCTGTATTTATAGTATTAGACAGCCTTATCTTAAGTCAACTAGTACTTAAGTCCCTTATCCACTTAGGATATGTTTTCTTAAGACAACAAGGTTTCTAAGACAACTAAAACTTTATTAAGATAGACCTTATCCAAATATTTCCTAATTTTACTAGGATTCTTGGTCTTTTTTGATTGACTAATCATATTTTGACTAAACCTTTCTGTCCTTATTTTTTCTCATCTCTTACAGCTGCTGACCTTCATCTTGTTGTTTCCTTCTAGGATTAAGACTTTCATATAAAGTGTCCTTCTATGCCAAAACTTCTCCTTGATGTGATCATCTTTTGAAGCTAAACACTTGATAACATCCTACTACTGCTGGAGTTCTTCATGCAGTTCATTTCCTTCTCCTACTAAAATTGTACTATGCTTATACTGCAAATTTTGAAGTCCTTCTTCGCTTGGATGTCTGCAGTCAATTAGGACAAAGTCAGAACCTGGCCGCGCTTTACTGCCCACCGCGTGCAAGCTTGTTGTGCCCACGTTCTGGCCTGTTGCTGCCTCTCTTGCTACTTGGTGCCTCTCTCGCATTTGCTCACACTCCCTTTGCCTCTTAAGGTCCTCAACAATCCCCTTTTCTTGGAGACTCACCTTGTTCTCAAGGTGGAAATTAGGGAAACATTGCTGGATATCATCATAGTCTTCCCATGTTGCTTCATCCTTGGGTGAATGACTCCACTATATGAGTACTCTACATATTGGCCTTCTATTATGCCCATAGCTTACTATGCAAAGTCCTAATGCTTTCTTTAGTTGCTACCCAAGGTGATCTTCCTTGAAAACATTAGGCAATCCCTCATTCACTTGCCTCACACCTCCTATTTTTTTCGTCAACAACAAAATGTGAAACACTGGATGTAGTTTGGAGTTTAACGATAGTCTTAAGCAATAAGCTACTGCTCCAATACGCTCAACTATTTCATACAATCCAAAATATTTTCTAGCCAACTTTGCTATAGTTGGCTTTCTGGCTTTTAGGATGGATTTTAACATAGACATAGTCACTTACCTTAAATTATACTTCCTTCCTTCCTTTGTCCATTTATCTCTTTATTCAGTCCCTTGCTTGCTCAAGCTCATGCTTGAGTTTCTTCAAGACCTCATCTCTTGATTGAAGTGCAACATTCACTTTATGTATGCTACTGTTCCCCTATGGTATAACTTGACATTCCCGGGGTTAACCTTCTATATACAGCTTGGTATGGTGTCATCTTGATTGCCGCATGATAGGTAGTATTATACCATAGTTCTGCCCATGGTATGTACTCTTCCCAATTATTTTGATGATCATTGCATAAACACCTAAAATACTACTCTAGGGTTCGAGTGGTTACCTCACTTTGGCCATCCGTTTGCGGATGAAAGGCAGATGAGGCAACCCAGTTGCTGCCAAGTTGTGTGAAAAGCTCCTTCAAAAACTTGCTCGTGAAAATAGTATCTCTATTGAACAGCATTTTTCGTGGTATGCCATGAAGTCTTACCACATTTTTGGTAAACTCTTGGGCTACTTCTTTTGCCGTGTACGGTTGCTTAAGTGGCACAAAGTGTGCACTTTTTCTGAGTCTGTTCACTATGGTTAATATCACCATGTAACCCTTGCTATTGGGCATTCCCGTGATGAAGTCCATTGTTAAGTCTTTCCAAACCTGTCCTAGTACTGACAAAGGCTGTAACAACCCCTTTGTCTTGCCACCTTTTGGTTTGGTGCACTGACAAACATCATATTCTTGGATTAGCCACATTCTTGAATTAGCTTTTTGATCTTAGCCTTGAGTCCTTTCCACCAAAAGAATAACTTGATCTATATATAAGTATAGAACCATCCTGAATGTCCTCCTTCCCGTGAGGTGTGGAAATGATTCATGATCTTCCTTCTTAATCCCAGTATGTTTGATACATACACTTGTTGTTTGTGCCAAATATACCCATTCTTAATGGTGAATTTACTAACCTTAGTGTTGAAATTCTTGATCTTCTCAGTGAGCTCTTGGCTTTGAGGATCAATCCCTATTGCCTCTTTGATTTTGTCCATACATTCCACTCTGTTCCGCTAATGGCAGTGAGGCATACATCATTAGATGCACATGCTGTCCACAATGCTCAGCCTCCATCGCTTCTGGACAATGCATCTCCCACCTTATTTACCTTGATTGGTTTGTAGATTATTTCATACTCGTATCCCAGCAACTTGACAAGGAACTTTTGCTGCCCTGGTGTGGTAATTTTCTACTCCATAAGGCTTCTCAAGGGTTGTTGATCCGTAATGATCAAGAATTTCCTCCCAAGAAGGTAAGGTCGCCATACCTTGACTGCATGGATGATGGCCAACATCTCCTTGGCGTATACTGACCATTCCTTCTTCATGAACCCTAAGACACTGCTCATGTATGCAATAGGCCTTCCGGCTTGACTCAGGACAGCACCTATTCCATCTTGACATGTGTCAGTGTGAAGCTCGAAGGTTTGGCTGAAGTCGGTCAGTGCTAACATTGAGGTCTCATGCATGGCTTACTTCAACAACTTGAATGCTTCTTCACTCTTCTCTATCCATAGGAAACCATC
This sequence comes from Xylocarpus granatum, assembly GCA_019650275.1. NCBI lineage: Eukaryota > Viridiplantae > Streptophyta > Magnoliopsida > Sapindales > Meliaceae > Xylocarpus > Xylocarpus granatum. The sequence continues at coordinate 120,737 of BNST01000465.1, read as the reverse complement.
CTTCTTCAGCAAATCCGTCAATGGTTTTGCTATGGCGCTGTATTTGAGAACAAATCGGAGGTAATAGTCCGTCAAACCTAGAAATCTTCTAAGCTCTCTGACATTCATAGAAGTTGGCAATGTTTGCATGGCTCATATTTTCCATTGGTCTACTTTCACTTCACCTTCAGATATGATGTGACTGAGGTACTTAAGCTCCTCTTGCACGAACGTGCGCTTGGATGGCTTGATAACGAAGCAATTTTTTCTTAACACCTCTAGCACTTTTGCTAAGTGTTCTAGATGATCATCATGGTTCCTAGAATAGACTAAAATGTCATCAAAGAAAACTAATACAAAACTATGCAAATAAGGTTTGAAGATGTCGTTCATGGTTGCTAGAAAGGTGGAGGGTGCATTACATACGCTGAAGGGCATAAGTTGATACTTGATTCTTTATTAATGAATGAAAATATACAAATTCGAAGCATATCTCTCTGCTCACAAATAATGGGTTGTATTTATAGTATTAGACAACTTTATCCTAATTCAACTAGTACTTAAGTTCCTTATCCACTAAGGATATATTTTCCTAAGTCAACAAGGCTTTCTAAGGCAACTAAACTTTATTAAGATAGTCCTTATCCAAATGTTTCTTAATTCTACTAGGATTTTTGGTCTTTTTGATTGACTAATCCTATTTTGACTAAACCTTTCTGTCCCTATCTTGTCTCATCTCCTGCAGTTGCTGACCTTTATCTTGCTGTTTCCTTCTAGGATTGGACTTCCATATCGTGTGTCCTTCCATTCCAAGATATTTACTTGATGTGATCATCTTGTTGAAGCTAAACACTTCATGACGTCCTACTAATGTTGGAGTTCTTCATGCAGTTCATTTCCTTCTCCTGCTCGAATTACACCATGCTTATCTTGCCAATGCTTGAGTCTTTCTTGGCTTGGATGTCCGCAGTCAATTAGGATAAAGTCAGAACCTGTCCATGCTTCACTGCCTGCCACGCGCAAGATTGTTGCGCGCACATTCTGGCCTGTTGTTACCTCTCTTGCATTTGCTCACACTCCCTTTGCCTCCTAAGGTCCTCAATAGTTTGGTAGTGTGCAGGACAAACATCTAAGAGCAACCGAAACATTCCAACAGGCGCGGCAAAGGCGTTGAGCCCATTTGGCCATCAGCAAGATGAACATCCGAGAGCAACTGGCACATCTCCACAGGTGCAGTTGAGGCTTCGTGCGCATTCAGTAGTGTACGGGATGAACTTCAGGCAATAACCGGTACATTGCCACAGGTGTGGCATTGGAGTCGGTCACATCCGGTAGTACGCGAGACGAACTTCTGGTAGTGACCATAATATTCCTGCAGACATGGATGGGGCATTGGGCACATTGGACAATACGCACGACAAACTTCTTGGAGTGGTCCAAACTTCCAGCAGGTGCAGCAGAGGCATCAAATGCATTCAATGTCGCTAGTGACAATTTACTAGAACATCTTCGTGGGTGCAGTAAAGGTGTCTGCCGTGTTTGCCCATGCGCTGGACGAACTTCCAGGAGCTACCGAATCATCTCTACTAGCTCGACAGTGCTCGGGACGAACATCAGAGAGCAATGGAAACATCCTCGCATGCGTGGCAGAGGAGTTAGGCATATTCGCCAGTGTGCTGGTTAAACTTCCGAGAGTGACCAGAACATTCCCACGGGCGTGGTAGCAGTGTCGGACACATTCGGCAGTGCATGGGATGAACTTTAGACAGCGACCAGAGCATCCCAGTGTGTGCGGCAGAGACTTTGGGTGCATTGGGCATTGTAATAGATGAACTTTGAGAGTGACCGAAAAATCCCAGTGGACTCGACAGAGGCGTTAGACATATTTGAGAGTGCGCGGGATGGACTTCTGGGAGCAACTGTAACATCCATGCGGGCACGATAGAGGCATCGGGCCCATTGGGCAGTGCGTAGGACAAACTTTCAGGAGTGACCGGAACATCTCTGTGGGCACAGAAGAGCCATCGGACATGTTTGGTGGTGCTCGTAATGAACTTCAAGGAGTGATCAGAACATCCCTGTGAATATCGTAGTAGCATTGGACATGTTTGGCCGTGCACGGGACAAACTTCTAGGTTCGACCGAAACATCCCTGTAGGCATGACAGATGCTTCACGCATGCTCAACCATACATGGGATGAACTTCCAGGAGTGACTAGAACATTCCCGTGAACTCGGCATCAGCATCGGACACATTTGGTAGTGCACAGGACGAACTTCTGAGAGCAATCGGAACATCCCTACAGGTACGATAGAGGTTTCGAGCATGCTAAGTAGTGCTTGAGACTTCTAGGAGTGAGCGGTAGATCCCCTTAGGACATGGCAGAGGTAGTGGACACATTCAGCCATGCGCATGACGAACTTTCGAGAGCAACCAGATCATCCCCGTGAACTCGGTAGAGGCAGCGGGTGCATTAGAGGTGTTTGGCGTATTTGCCTGTGCGATAGACAAACTTTCGGGTGCAACTGGATCATCCCCGCGGGCTTGACAGAGGCATCTGATACATTCGGCAGTGCTTGGGATGAACATCTGAAAGCAACCAGAACATCCCTACAGGCGCAGCAGAGGCGTCGAGCATGTTCAGTAGTGCACGGGATTAACTTCTAGAAGTGACTGGAACATCCCTGCAGGAACGGCAAAGGCTTCAGTTGTGTTGGGTAGTGCTTAGGATGAACTTCAGGGAATGACCAAAACATTCCTGGGAGTGACGGGCGCATTTCACAGTGCATAGGACGAACTTTCGGGAGCGACTAGAAAACCTTGCAAGTGCAACAGCGACATTAGATGTGTTCGGCAGTGACTGGGACAAACTTTTGTGGGCCACTAGAATATCCCCTCAGGGTTAGCAGAGGCGTTGGATGCATTCAGCCGTGCTCAGGATGAACTTCAGCAAGTGACCGAAACATCCCTATTGGCACGGCAGTGGAGTTGGACACATTTGGCAATGCATGGGACAAAGTTCTGGGAGAAATCAAAACACCTCTTTGGGCGGGGGAGAGGTTGTAGGCATTTTGGGCAATGCATGGGACAAGATTCCAGGAGTGATTGGAACATCCTCACAGACACAGCAGAGGCATCGGGTGTGCTCGTGTTGGGGACTTGATTATTTCCCTTCAACTTTTCTACACCTTAGAGGTAACATGCTTACTAAAAACCTTACTAACTTACTATCCCGTTTGATTCTTGAGTTCTTTTCTTATTTTTACATCCCCTAAGCTATCATCTGGGTTAACTAATATATAAAAGGATATGTTAGATAAGCAAGATAACTCTTAAACCTATCACAACTTGCCTTAGTTGAAGAAGACAACTCTTGACTTCAACCTAAGCTCTTAAGCAAGGAAGACAACTCTTAACCTTGTCTTAAGCCCAAGTTATCTCAAGACAACTCTTAAATGATAATCAAAATATAAACAAGAATGGAAGCAAGAATGTTAACCTTTGATTCTTGATTAATGAATGAGAAATATACAAAATTCAAAGCATCTCTTCCTCATAAATAATGGGCTGTATTCATAGTCCTAAGACAGCCTTATCCTAATTCTACTAGTACTTAAGTTCCTTATTCACTTAGGATATGTTTTCCAATGTCAACAAGCGTTTCTAAGTCAACTAAAACATTATCAAGATAGACCTTATCCCACTGTTTCCTAATCCTACTAGGATTCTTAGTCTTTCTTGAATTCTTACTTAGACTAGAATTCATACTTTGACAAAGTCTTTGTCCTTATCTTATCTCCTCTCCTACAGCAGCTGAACTTCTTTTTGCCGTTTCCTTCTTGGATTAGAACTTCCATTATGGAGTGTCCTTCTGTTCCAAGACTTCTCCTCGACATGAACATCTTGCTGAAGTCAAACCTGCCATGACGTCCTCCTGCTGCTGGAGTTCTTCATGCCGTCAACTCTTTCTCTTGCTCGGATTGCTTCATGTGTGTTTTGCCAATGCTGGTCTTCTTCTTGGCTTGGATTTCCTTAATCAATTAGGACTAAGTCAGAACCTGGCCATGCTTCACTACTTGCTGTGCGCAGGCTTGTTGAGCGAACATTCTAGCCTATTTCTGCCTCTTTTGCTGCTTGACGCCTCACCTCCATTCACTCACACTCCCTTTGCCTCCTATGGTCCTCAACAATCCCCCTTTCTTGGAGACTCACCTTGGTCTAAAGATGGAAATTAAGGAAACTTTGGATATCGTCATAGTCTTCCCATGTTGCTTCATCCTTGGGCGAATGACTCCACCATATGAGTACTCTCCATACTGGCCTTCTATTGTGCCCATAGCTTACTATGCAAAATCTTAATGCTTCCTTTAGGTGCAGGCCCAGGTGATCTTCCCTGAAAACATCAGGCAGTCCCTCATTCACTTGTCTCACATCTCTTATCTTTTTTCTCAACAATGAAATGTGAAACACTGGATGTAATTTGGAGCTTAACGGTAGTCTTAGGCGATAAGCTACTGCTCCAATTCGCTCTACTACCTCATATGGTCTAAAATACTTCCTAGCCAACTTCGTTCTAGTTGGCTTTCCAGCCGTTTATTTTCCTTCTAGGGTGGATCTTAAGATAGACATAGTCACCAACCTTAAATTCCACTTCCTTCCTCCCTTTATCCGCTTGTCTTTTCATTCAGTCCCTTGCTTTCTCAAGCTCATGCTTGAGTTTTTTCAAGACCTCTTCTCCTGATTGAAGTGTGACATCCACTTCATGTATGCTGCTATTCCCCATGGTATAACTTGACATTCCCAGGGGTATTCTTCCATATACTGCTTGGTACGATGACATCTTGATTGTCGAATGATAGGTAGTATTGTACCACAGTTTTGCACATGGTATGTACTCCTCCCAATCATTTTGATGATCATGGAAAAAACATCTTAAGTATTGCCTTAGAGTTCGATTGGTTACCTCACTTTGTCCATTTGTTTATGGATGAAAGGCGGATGAGGTGACCAAGTTGTTGCCAAGTTGTGTGAAGAGCTCTTTCTAGAATTTGCTCATAAAGACAGTGCCTCTATTAGACAGCATTGTCCTGGTATGCCATGAAGTCTTACCATGTTTTTAATGAACTCTTGGGCTATTTCTTTTGTCATGCAGGGTTGGTTGAGTGGCACAAAGTGGGCACTTTTGTTGAGTCTGTCCACTATAGTTAATATCACTGTGTAACCCTTGTTGTTGGGCATTCCCGTGGTGAAGTCCATTGTCAAGTCTTCCCAAACCTGTCCTGGTACTGGCAAAGGCTGTAACAACCCGCTTCGTCTTGCCACCTTCTAGTTTGGTGTGTTGACAAACATCACATTCTCAGACTAGCTTTTTGATCTTATCCTTAAGTGTTTCCCACTAAAAGAATAACTTGATCCGCATGTAAGTATGGAACCATCCTGAATGTCCTCGTTCTCATGAGTTGTGGAAGTGATTCAAGATCTTCCCTCTTAGTCCTGGTATATTTGGTACATACACCTGCTGGTTGTACCAAATATATCCATTCTTTAGGGTGAATTTACTAACCTTAGGATCGAAATTCTTGACCTTCTCTGTGAGCTCTTGGCTTTGAGGGTCAATTTCTATTGCCTCCTTGATTTTTGTCCATACATTCCACTCCGCTCCACTAGTCGCAGTGAGGCATGGGTCATTAGGCTAACATACTGTCCACAGTGCTTGACCTCTATTGCTTCTAGACAATACGCCTGCCACCTTGTTTTCCTTGCCTGGTTTGTATGTTATTTGATACTCAAAACCTAGTAACTTGACAAGGAACTTTTACTGTTCTAGGGTGGTAATTTTCTGCTCCACGAGGCTTCTCAAGGTTGTTGATCTGTAATGATCAAGAATTTCCTCCCAAGAAGGTAAGGTCGCCATACCTTGACTACATGGATGATGGCCAACATCTCCTTGGTGTATACTGACCATTCCTTCTTCATGGGCCCTAAAACTCTGCTCATGTATGCAATAGGTCTTTCTGCTTGACTCAAGACAGCACCTATTCCATCTTGACATGCGTCAATGTGTAGCTCAAAGGTTTGGTTAAAGTTGGGCAATCTAACATTGGGGTCTCACACATATCTTACTTCAACAACTTGAATGCATCTTCACAGTTCTCTAACCATAGGAATCTGTCCTTCTTCACCAAATCCCTTAATGGTTTTGCTATGGCGTTATATTTGCAAACAAATCGGTGGTAATAGCTTGTCAAGCCTAGAAATCCTCTAAGTTTTGTGACATTCTTAGGAATTGGCCATGTTTGTATGGCTCCTATTTTTTGTTGGTCTACCTTCACTCCATCTTCGGATATGATGTGACCAAGGTATTCAACCTCCTCTTGCATGAATAGACCAAAATGTCATCAAAGAAAACTAAGACAAACCTGCGCAAATAAGGTTTGAAGATGTTGTTCATGGTTGCTTGGAAGGTGGAGGGTGTATTGCATAGTTTGAAGGGCATGACTAGATACTCATAGTGTCCACTATGAGTTGGAAATACTATCTTCTGCACATCCTCTTCTTTCATGCGTATTTGATGACATTCGGCCTTGAGATCCAGCATGGTGAACAACTTTACTCCATGAAACTTGTCCAGCATGTCATCGATTGTTAGGATCAAAAAAGGATCCTTGACAGTTGGTTGGTTGAGTGCCCAGTAATTGATGCAAAACCTCCAAGTTTTGTCTTTTTTTCTAACAAGTAGAACGAGAAAAGGAAAAGAGGAAGTGCTAGGTAGGATAATACCTTGTTGTAGCATCTCTTTCACTTGTCTTTTGATCTCGTTCTTTTAGAAGTGTGCATATCATAAGGTGCTACATTAATCACCTTAGATTCGTCGATTTATAGGATGGCATGGTCATAATATCTTGAGAGTGGTAGTCCTTGTGGCTCTCCTAAGACAACTCTGAATTACTCTAGTAGGTTTCTTAATCCTATTGGTATGTCTTCGTATGTATGATGTTCGGCTATGTTTTCCTCCTTTGTAGCAAAGAGAACCGCAAAACATTGTGCCTCTGCTTCCTCCTCGCTGTGCATGTGACTTTCTTGTCCTTCCTCATTGCTTTCCTCATGTTCTTCATCACTCACCATTTAATGATGTTGAATAGCCTTTTTTTGCACTTGTGGGCAACTTGCCACTTATCATTGCACCTAAAACATAAGCCTCTTTCTATTCTCCTATTGATTTCTTCAGTGGATAGTTTGAGAGGGTCTTTTGTTTTTGCAGGTGCTATTTTACTTGATTAGGATGCTTTACCTAATTTGTCTGAGGGTTTGATGACCTTGGTTGTGCTGCGGGTGATGCTTCTCCCATCATTGATGAGTCTTGCCAACCAAGTACACTAAGTAAGAGAGTTTGGATCCCTCATCTTTACTTCTCGACTTAGCCAAGGTACAAAGCCATCTAGGAAAGTGCTAATTAGTGTACTATTTGGGCAATGTCTTACTAATTCGGGCAACCTCTCAAATTCTTCAAGGTAGCTTTCTAGAGATCCCTCTTGCCTAATCTTGACAAGCTATTCCTCATAGTTTATCATGCTAGACAAGCCAAATTTGTTCACTAACTCTTGTGTGAACCTTGTCCAGGTTATCCTTCTCCCTTCTCGGCCATTGCTGGCCTTAAGCCAACGCCACCATTGGTCAACTCCCCCACATAGGTGATAACATGCAAAATCAACCCTTTCACCTCTTTCAATACCTTGTTTTTCAAAGTAAAATTTGGCCTTGGAGATCCATTCGGTTCGATCTCCCTTCTCAAAGGTAGGGAATTCAATTTTTACCTTGAGGTCATGTGTAATGGCTTGGGCTGTTGTAGTGCCAATCCTCTCTTCTTGTGGTGAGCCATGATTCTGCCTCAGGGTCATTCCACACCCTTCTTGGTTGCCATGATGTAGGCCTTCTATCCATCACTTCCTCATCATCATTATGCTCATTATAGCGATCATGGGGTGGGTGTTTGTTTGGTGAAGTCTTCCCTCCTACTTCCCAAACTCATGCGCTTTTTCCCCCTTTCTTGAGAGGGAAGTTGCTCTTGGTTAGATTCATCCTCATCCACTTGGTGCCATGTGACTTCTGATTGCAGCCTCCTAGACATGTGTGGTAGGTGGCTGTTTTTGCCCTGCTCGGTTTGGATTTATTTTTCGGCCACTCAGGGTGTATCTCTTTTTAATTGTTCAAGAAAATGCATGATAGATGTTAATTGGTGTTTGATATGTATTTTCCATGATCATCAAAATGATTGGGAATAGTACATATCATTGGCAGAATTGTGGTATAATACTACCTATCATGCGGCAACCAAGATGACACCATACCAAGTCATATACGGAAGAATACCCCTGGGAATGTCAAGTTATACCATGGGGAACAGCCGCATACATGAAGTGGATGTCACACTTTAGTAAAGCATGGCCAGGTTGTAACTCGGCCCTAATTGACTACAGAAATCCAAGCCAAGAAGGAGTAATCATAGTCTAAGTAAGAGCGACTGTAACATCACCATGGGCATGGTAGAGGCTTAAGTTACATTGGCTAGTGTGCGGGACTAACTACCAGGAGCAACCGAAACATCCCTGCAGGTGTGGCAGCGGCTTTTGGTGCATTCGACAGTGCATGGTACGAACTTCTAGGAGTAATCATCAAATCATCGCGTGCTCGGTGGAGGTGTAAGCTGCGTTTGATGTTGCATGAGATGAACCTCCATGTGTGCCAGAACATCTCTGTGGGTGTGGCATCAAGCGTATTTGGCAGTGTGGGATGAACTTCTAGGAGTGACCTAAACATTCCCAGGAGCGTGGCAGCAGCGTCAGATACGTTGGGCAATGCATTGAATGAACTACCGAGAGCGACCAGAATATCCTCACAGGAGTGGCAGAGGCTCCGGGTATGTTGGGTAGTGTGCAGTACGAACATCGGAGAGGGACTAGAACTTCGCCTAAGGTGTGGCTGAGGCATTGGGCATATTTTGCGGTCTGTAGGATGAACTTCTAGGAGTTAACGAAACATCCCTACAAGCACGGCAGAGGCTTCAGGTGTGTTGGCCAGTGCATGGGATGAACTTCAGGAGTGAGCAAAACATCCCTGCCTATACGGTGGTGGCATCGGACACATTCGGCAGTGTACGATACGAATTTTTGGGAGCATCCAAAACATCATTGTAGGCATGGTAGAGGCTTTGGGCGCGTTGGCCATTGCACAGGATGAACTTCCGGGAGTGGCTGGAGCATCTTCGTAGGCACGCCAAGGGCAATGGGTGCATTCGCCAATGTGCAAGATGAACTTTTGGGAGCCACCGAAGCATCCTCACAGACGTGGCAGAGGCTTTGATCGAGTTGGGCAGTGCACAGGACAAACTTTCGAGAGTGACCAAAACATCCTCGAGGGTGCAGCAGAGGCAAATGGCTCATTTGGCAGTGCGGAAGACAAACTTTAGGGAGTGACCGGAACATACCTGTGGGCACGGCAAAGGCTTCGGTTGCGCTGGGCAGTGCACGGGACAAACTTCTGGGAGCTACCGAAACATCTCGGTAGGTGTGGCAGAGGCATCGAGCACATTCGTGTTAAGAACCTAACTATGTAGGAAACGCAACAGGCAGAAAATGAGAACCTTTTGAGGCAAAGGGAGCATGAGAGAAAGTGACAAAATGCTAGGCAGCAAGAGAAGCAGCAACACGCTAGCAAGTTTGCACAACAAGCCTGCATGCAGCATGCAATGAAGCACAGCCAGGATCTAACTCAGTCCTAAGTGATAGCGGAAAGCCAAGCCAAGAAGAAGACCAGCATTGGCAGGACACGCATGAAGCAATCCGAGTGGGAGAAAAAGAGTGACGACATGAAGAACTTCAGCAGTAGTAGGACGTCTTGGCAAGTTTACTTCAGCCAGATGACCATGCCAAAGGACGCCACAGAAAAAGTGTAATCCAAGAAGAAAATGGCAAGAAGAAGTCAGCAGCTATAGGAGAGAAGATAAGATAAGAATAGAAGGACTTAGTCAAACTAGGAATTCTTGTCTTAGTAAGAATTCAAGAAAGACCAAGAATCCTTGTAGGATTAGGAAACAAGTGGATAAGGTCTATCTTGATAATGTTTTAGATAACTTAGAAAAGCTTGTTAACTTAGCAAAACATATCCTAAGTGGATAAGGAACCTAAGTACTAGTTAGATTAGGATAAGGTTGTCTTAGGACTATAAATACAGCCCATTATTTGTGAGGAGGAGATATGTTCCGAATTTTGTTATTTTCTCATTCAATAATCAAGAATCAAGGTTAGCATTCTTGCTTGCTTTCTTGTTTATATTTTTGGTTATCTTTTAAGAGTTGTCTCGAGGTAACTTAAGCTTAAGACAAGGTTAAGAGTTGTCTTCCTTGCTTAAGAGCTTAGGTTGAAATTAAAAGTTGTCTTCTTCAACCAATGCAAGTTGTGATAGGTTTAAGAGTTGTCTTGCCTATCCAACAAATCCTTATAGATATTAGTTAACATGAAGGACAGCTTAGGGGACATAAATATAAGAAAAGAACTCAATAATCAAATGGGACAGCAAGTTAGGAAGGATTCTAACTTGACACAAGTGCTAGGATGCAAAATCAACCCTTTCACTTCTTTCAACACCTCATTTTTCAAAATAAAATTGAGCCTTGGAGATCCATTCGGTTGGATCTCCTTCTCAAAGGTAGGGAACTCGATCTTTACCTTTGGTCATGTGTAATGGCTTGGGCTGTCATAGTGCCAATCCTCCCTCCTTATGGTGCGCCATAGTTCTGCCTCAGAGTCATTCCACACCCTTCTTGGTTACCATGATGCAGGCCTACTGTCCAACACTTCCTCATCATCGGTATAATCATTGTAGCGATCATGACACGGGTGTTTGTTTGGTGAAGTCTCCCTCCTGCTTTCTAAACTCATGCACCTTCTCCCCCTTTCTTGAGAGGGAACTTGCTCCTTGTTGAGTCATCTTCATGCACTTGGTGCCGCGTGACCTCTGATTGGAGCCTCCTGACGTTTGTGGCAAGTTGCTGTTCTTGGCCCGCTCGATTTGGACTTGTTTTCTGACCACTTGGGGTGTATCTCTCTTTAATTGTTCAAGAGAATGAATGATATATGATAGTTGGTGTTTGATATCACCTATCTGGTCATTGGTCGCATGCTGGTTCCTTTCCAAGGCTAGGATTCATTCGCGGTTGGTGATCGAGAAGTCTTCCCCGATCTGTTCTTATGGTGCGGGTGAATGCTGCCTAGATGACATGGTAACCATGCTGCATTTCGATAGAATGGTGTCCCAGCTGATCTCTCAATGAGAGCACCAATTTGTTGAGGTTCCGATTTCTTGTCCCTACTTTTCTACACCTTAGGGGTCAGCACGACTTATAAAACCTCTCCTAACTTGCCGTCCCATTTGATTCTTGAGTTCCTTTCTTAGATTTATGTCCCCTAAGCTGTCCTTCAAGATTAACTAATGATAAAAGGATATGTTGGATGAGCAAGACAACTCTTAAACCTATCACAACTTGCCTTGGTTGAAGAAGACAACTCTTGGCTTCAACCTATATCTTAAGCAAGGAAGACAACTCTTCACCTTGTCTTAAGCCCAAGTTATCTCAAGACAACTCTTAAAAGATAACCAAAATATAAACAAGAATAGAAGCAAGAATGCTAACCTTGATTCTTGATTAATGAATGAAAATATAAAAATTCGGAGAATATGTTTATGCTAACAAATAATGGGCTATATTTATAGTATTGGACATCTTTTCCTAATTTAACTAGTACTTAAGTTCCTTATCCACTTAGGACAAGTTTTCCAAAATCAACAAGGTTTCTTAAGACAACTAGAATCTTATCAAGATAGACCTTATCCAAATATTTCCTAATACTACTAGTATTCTTGGTCTTCTTTATTGACTAATCCTATTTTGACTAAACCTTTTTATCCTTATCTTTTACAACTGCTGGTCTTTATCTTGCTATTTCCTTCTAAGATTAGGACTTCCTTATGGTGTGTCCTTCTATCCAAAGACTTTTCCTTGATGTGAACAACTTGTTGAAGCTAAATCCTTCATGACATCCTGCTGTTGCTGAAGTTCTTTATACCGTACTCATCCTTTTCCTACTCGAATTGCATCATGCATATCCTGCTGATGCTAGAGTCCTTCTTGGCTTGGATGTCTTGCTATTGTTGGAACTCTTCTTGATATAAACGTCTTACTACTGTGGGAGTTCTTCTTGATGCAAATATCCTTTTTCTGCTGGAACTCCTGTTGGCATGAATGTCCTTCATTGATTAGGATTAAGTCAAATACTAGGCTGGCCTCACTACTGTGCTGCATACTTGCTGTTGCCATACTTGTTGTGGACATTTTCTAGCCCATGGTCTCCTTTGCCGCCCTATTGTCTACCCATTGCCTTTCTTGCATACTTAGGTTCTCAACAATTGCACTGAGGCAACGAGCAGAAAATGAGGCAACAAAAGAGATGCTCTGAATTTGTAAGTTTTCATTCATTAATGAAGAATCAAGCATTCTTCACATTCTTGTTTATATTTTGGTTATCTTTTAAGAGTTGTCTTGAGATAACTTGGGTTTAAGTCAAGGTGAAGAGTTGTCTTCCTTGCTTAAGAGCTTAGTTTGAAGCCAAGAGTTGTCTTCTTCAACCAAGGCAAGTTGTGATAGGTTTAAGATTTGTCTTGCCAATCCAATATATTCTTTTATCATTAGTTAATCCTAAAGGACAGCTTAAGGGACAAGAATCAAAGAAAAGAACTAAAGGATCAAATGGGACAGCAAGCTAGGAGAGGTTTTAGAAGTTATGCTAACTTGTAAGGTGTAAGAATGTTGGGACAAGAAATTAGGGCCCCAACAAATTGGTGCTCTCATTGAGAGATAGCACGATCACCAACAAATTGGTGCTCTCGTTAAGAGCTGAACATGATTACCATCCAGTTGAGAGGACAACATGGTCACCATGTCATCAAGACAACATTCACCTTTACCACAACAACAAACTAACGAGGTCTTTTGAAGAATTCTAACCTTAAAGAGGAACTGACGCTTACTCAATGACTAGGTAAGTGATATAAAACACCAACTATTATCTATCATCCATTCCCTAGAGCAGTTGAAGAGGGATACACCTTGAGTGCCCAGAAGGCAAAGCCAAACTAAGCAAACAAGGAGCAACATACAGCCATAGCAACCTAAAAGGCTGCATTGGGAGATCTCATGGCACAACAAGATTTTGACCATGAGCAGCATCCCTCTCAAGAAGAGGCAGAGTGTGCATGAGTCTAGGGAGCATAAGGGAGGTGTCATTGAATTTGCACCAGCCCCATAGCCCTTATGATGAGCACAATGACGGTGAGGTCTTTGATCAAAGGTCAGCAACATGGAACCCAAGGAGAATGCTGAGTCATCATGAGGCAAAACCTTGGTGGACAATTAGGAGAGAGGAATGGCATCATTACGACAGCCCAAGCCATTACACCAAGCCTAAGACAAAAATAATTCCCAACCTTTGAGAAAAGGTATCCAACCGAATGGATCTCCAAGGGAGAGTTCTATTTGAGAAACAAGGTGTTGAGATGAGTGAAAGGGTTGATTTTGCATCCTATCACCTGTGTAGGAGGGCCAATCAATAGTGGCATTAGCTTAAGGCCACCTATGGCCAAAAAGGCAAAAGGATTGGCTGGACAAGGTTCACAAAAGAATTGATGGACAGATTCGTCCCATCCACTATCAAAAATTTTTGCTCCGAGTTTAATGGGAACCAAGTCTTTCCTTTATCAAATCCGGAGAGTGCTGCACCAGTTTAGAACTTAGACTACTCATCTGCGCCTCCTGAGATGCCAATCTAGAGAGCAAGTGAAGATGTTTCATCACCAACAATTTCAGTTAATGACAATGGAGGAAAAAAATTGCACACAAAAGATGTGTATGGATGTCCAAGTGAAGACGACACTAAGGACACAAGTGCTCCAAGACAGGACTTGGTGTGTTCGAATGCCAAGATAAAGATGCTGATGCAGATGTCTTGTGAAGAGTCAAACAATGCATCTGCGAAACATCCTGATTCATATATTCAAGTTTATGCTACTACTTCTACATCTTCATTAGCATTGCCAAGAGTGGCAGAATAGCAAGGTAAATTAGATATAGGATCAAACAGGTCTTCGTATGGACAACCACCAATCCTACTGCAATGAGGTTGTTTGCAACCATAAATGACAAGAATGTTTTGGTGTTAATTGATAGTGGAGCCACCCATAACTTCATCAACACAAAAATGGTCAAAACACTCTAGCTATGTCCAAAAAAGATTGCACTCTTTGAGGTAAGAGTGGCAAGTGGACAGAAGCTCAAGTGTGAGCAAGTTATCAAAGCAGTGACAATGCAGATTCAAGGAGTCAAAATAGAAGCAGAACTGCATGTGTTAGCCTTGGCAGGCCTTGATGTGGTTTAAGGCCATGCTTAGCTTAAAACCATAAGCAAGATAATGTTCGACTATGGATCCATGGCCATGCACTTCCAATGGAAAGGGAAAGGACTGCACGTGGAAGGCATCCACCACTAATGCAGTGCATCATTGTGAGGTAAGTACCCTTGAACAACTATACAGAAAAGGGGCACAATGTTTTACTGTTCTCTTGGCCACAAGGGAGGAAAACATAGCCAAACATCATGAAGGGCAGAACACACATGAAGACATATAATCAGTAGTAAGGAACCTACTGGAATAGTTCGAAGATGTCTTAGGAGAGCCACAAGGGCTACCACCCTCAAGACATTACAACCATGCCATCCCATTAATCAACGAGACCAAGTGATTAATGTAGCACCTTACCGTTATGCACACTTTCCAAAAGAATGAGATCGAAGAACAAGTGGAAAAGATGCTACAGCAAGGTATTATCCAACCTAGCACCTTCCCTTTTTCTTCTCCCGTTCTACTTGTTAGAAAGAAAGACAAAACTTGGAGGTTTTAGCACCAATTACCATGCACTCAACCAAGCGACTGTCAAGGATTGTTTCCCAATCCCAACAATCGATGATATGGATGAGTTACATGGAGCAAAGTTGTTTACCAAGCTAGATCACAAGGCTAGATATCATCAAATATGCATGAAAGAAGAGGATGTGCAGAAGACAGCATTTCAGACTCATAGTGGACACTACAAGTACCTAGTCATGCCTTTTGGACTATGCAATGCACCCTCCACCTTTCAAGCAGCCATGAACAACATCTTCAAACCTTATTTGCGTAGGTTTATATTAGTTTTCTTTGATGACATTTTGGTCTATTCCAAGAACCATGATGATCATCATAGAAACAGTGAGGTGTTAAGAAGAAATCACTTTGTTATCAAGCCATCCAAGTGCACGTTCATGCAAGAGGAGCTTGAATACCTAGGTCACGTTATATCCCAAGATGGAGTGAAGGTAGACCAACGAAAAATAGAAGCCATGCAAACATGGCCAACTCCTAAGAATGTCACAAAACTTAGAGGATTTCTAGGCTTGACAGGCTACTACCGCCAATTTGTTTGCAAATACGATGCCATAGAAAAACTATTGACGGATTTGATGAAGAAGGATGGATTCCTATGGATAAAGAAGAGTGAAGACGCATTCAAGTTGTTGAAGAAAGCCATGTGTGAGACCCCAGTGTTAGCACTGCCCAACTTCAACCAAACCTTCAAGCTTTACATTGACGCATTTCAAGATTGAATAGGTGCTGTCCTAAGTCAAGCCGGAAGACCTATTGCATACATGAGCAGAGTCTTAGGACCCATGAAGAAGGAATGGTCAGTATATGCCAAGGAGATGTTGACCATCATCCATGCAATCAAGGTATGGCGACCTTACCTTCTTGGGAGGAAATTCCTGATCATTACGAATTAACAACCCTTGAGAAGCCTCATGGAGCAAAAAATTACCACACCAGAGCAGCAAAAGTTCCTTGCCAATTGCTGGGATAGGAGTATGAAATAATCTACAAACCAGGCAAGGAAAACAAGGTGGCAGATGCATTGTCCCAGAAGCAATGGAGGTCAAGCATTGTGGACAGCATGTGAGCCTAATGACACATGCCTCACTGCCATTAGCGAAGTGGAGTGGAATGTATGAACAGAAATCAAGGAGGCAATAGAGATTGATCCCCAAAGCCAAGAACTCACCGAGAAGATCAAGAATTTCTATCCCTAAGGTTAGTAAATTCACCCTTAAGAATAGATATGTTTGCCACAACTAGCAGGTGTATATACAGAACATACCAGAGCTAAGGGAGAAAATCTTGAATCACTTCCACAACTCATAGGAAGGAGGACACTCAGGATGGTTTTGTACTTACATGTGGATCAAGCTATTCTTTTGGCTGGAAGGATTCAAGGAAGAAGTTAAGAAGAAAGACAACAATTGTGACATTTGCCAATGGATGAAACTAGAAGATGGTAAGACCAAAGGATTGCTACAACCTTTGCCATTACCCATACAAGTTTGGGAAGACTATATGACATCCAATAGTAGTTTTCCAACTTTCACCTTGAGGACAAGGTGAGTTTTCAAGAAAGGGGGATTTTTGAGAACCTAAGTATGTAGGAAAGGTAATGGGCAGAAAATGAGGAAACAAAGGAGATGCTCCGAATTTGTAATCATTAATCAAGAATCAAGTTTTGGCATTCTTGTTCATATTCTTATTTATATTTTGGTTATCTTTTAAGAGTTGTCTTGAGATAACTTGGGCTTAATTCAAGGTGAAGAGTTTTCTTCCTTGCTTAAGAGCTTAGGTTGAAGCCAAGAGTTGTCTTCTTCAACCAAGGCAAGTTGTGATAGGTTTAAGAGTTATCTTGCCTATCCAACATATCCTTTTATCATTAGTTAATCCTGAAGGACAGCATAAGGGGACAAGAATCAAAGAAAAGAACTCAAGGATCAAACGAGAGAGTAAGTTAGGAGAGGCTTTAGAAGTCGTGCTAACCCTTAAGGTGTAGAAAAGTTGGGACAAGAAATCAGGACCCCAACATGAACGTGCCCAACGTCTCTGCTGCACTTGCGGGGATATTCTTGTCACTCCTAAATGTTTGTACCATGCACTGCTCAAAGAATACGATGCCGCTTTCGTGCCCGCAGGAACATTTGGGTCATTTCCAGAAGTTCGTATCGTGCACTGCCGAATGAGCCAGAAGCCTATGCCACGCCAGTAGGGATGTCTTGGTTGCTCCTGGTAGTCATCCCGCACACTGCCGAACGCGGCTGAAGCCTCTGCCATGCCCGCTGGGATGTTCCAGTCACTCCCAATAGCTCATCCTGCACACTGCCGAACGTGTCTGACACCATTGCCGCACTCACGGGGATGTTCCGGTTACTCTTGGAAGCTTGTCCCGCGCACTGCCAAACGCACCCGAGGCCTCTTCCATGCCTGTAGGGATGTTCTGGTTGCTCCCGGTAATTCCTTCTGCACACTGCCAAACGTGTCTGATGCCACTGTTGCGCCTGCAGAGATGTTTCGGTTCGTCCTGCAAGTTCGACCCGTACACTGCCTAATGCACCCAAAGCCTCTGCCGTGCCAGCAAGGATGTTCTGTTCGCTACCAGAAGTTCGTCCCGTCCACTGCTAAACGCACCAGCGTCGCTGCAATGCCAGCGGGGATGTTCCATTTGCTGTCAAACTGTTGAGGACCTTAGGAGGCAAAGGGAGTGTGAGCAGCATAGGAAGATGCGAGAGGTGCCAAGCAGCAAGTGAGGCAGCTATGGGCCAGAACGTGCATGCAACAAGCTTGGACACAGCAAGCATCCAGAACAACAGTGCAGCCCAGCCAGAATCTGACCTTGTCTGAATTGAACAAGGACATCTAAGCCCGAGAAGGACTCTAGCCACAGCAAGAAACGCATGTAGGAAGTCTAGCTAAGGAAGGACGTCCAACACAAGAAGAATTCCACCAGCAGCAGGACACACATGATGAGTTCCAGTAGCAATGGGATACTCACAGCCAAGTAAAATTCTAAGGGTAGAAGGATTTGCATTGAGAGTCCTACTCCTAGAAGGATAAGCCAAGAGGAAGTCCATCAGCTGTAGAATAGAAGATAAGGTAGGAATTCTAGTCTAGGTAGAAAATCAAGAAAGACCAAGAATCCTAGTAGGATTAGGATACCTTTGGATAAGGTCAATCTTGATAAGGTTCTAGTTGTCTTAGGAAACCTTGTTGACTTAGGAAAACTTGTCCCAAGTGGATAAG
>BNST01000465.1:7500-97500 GCA_019650275.1 Xylocarpus granatum | reverse complement strand
GACAACTCTTAAAAGATAACCGAAATATAAACAAGAATGGAAGCAAGAATGCTAACCTTGATTCTTGATTAATGAATGAAAAGAATACAAAATTCGGAGCATATGTTTCTGCTCACAAATAATGGGCTGTATTTATAGTATTGGACAGCCTTATCCTAATTCAACTAGTACTTAGGTTCCTTATCCAGTTAGGATATGATTTTCCCAAGTAAACAAGGTTTTCTAAGACAACTAAAACTTTATCAAGATAGACCTTATCCAAATGTTTCCTAATTCTACTAGGATTCTTGGTCTTTCTTGATTTTTAACCTAGACTAGAATTCCTACTGTGACTGAATCTTTCTATCCTTATCTTATCTCCTCTTCTATAGTTGCTGACCTTCATATTGCCATTTCCTTCTAGGATTAGAACCTCCATATGGCGTGTCCTTCCATTCCAAGACTTCTCTTTGGTGTGATCATCTTGTTGAAGTCAAACCTGCCATTATATCCTGCTGCTGCTGGAGTTCTTCATGCTGTCTGTATCCTCCTCTTGCTCGGATTGTGTCATGTGTGTCCTGCCAATGCTGGTGCTCTTCTTAGCTTGGATTTCTGTAGTCAATTAGGACAGAGTCAAAACCTGGCTGCAATTCACTACATGCTGCGTGCAAGCTTGTTGCGTGTGCATTCTAGCCTATTGCTGCCTCACTTGCTGCTTGGCGCCTTGTGCACATTCGCTCACGCTCCCTATGCCTCCTAAGGTCCTCAACAGTTCGATAGTGTGCAGGACAACCTTCTGGGAGTGATAGAACATCCCCTTGGGCTTAGTGGAGGCGTACAACACATTTGATAGTGCATGGGACAAACTTTCGGGAGCAATAGGAACATCCTTGCATGCGCAATAGAGGCACTGGGTGAGCTCAGCAGTGCGCCAAATGAACTTCCACAAGCAACTGGAACATCCCCGCGGATATGGTAGAGGCAGTGGTGCATTGGGTTGTGCACATGACGAACTTTGAGAGGGACCATAAAAACCTCGCTATCTTGGCTGAGGTGTTAGATGCATTCAGCAATGCTTAGGACGAAGTTCTAGGGACAAGAGAAACATCCCTACGGGTGTAGCAGAGGTTTTGGGTACGTTGGGCAGTGTGAAAGATGAACTTCTGGGAGCGACCAAAAGATCCTCGCAGGTGCGGCAGAGGCTTCGAGTGCATTGGGCAGTGCACAGGGCAAACTTCCTGGAGCAACAGGAATATCCTTGCAGGAGGGGCAAAGGCAACAGGCGCGTTTGGCCATATGCAGAATGAACTTCTGGAAGCGACCAGAAAATCCTTGCAGGCACAGCAGCGGCATTGGGTGCGTTTGGCAATATGCGGGACGAACTTCCAGGAGAGACCAAAACAACCATGCAAGCAAGGCAGAAGCTTTGAGCATGTTGGACAGTGCATGGGATGAGTTTCTGTGAGTGACCAGAACATCCCCATGGGCATGGAAGAGTGTTAGTCGCTGACACCTCAACCGCGCCCGTGGGGATGTTTTGGTCAATCCCGGCAATTCATCACGCACACAGCTCAATGCACCTGCGGGCATGTTTTGGTCGCTCCTGAAAGTTCATCTCGTGAACTGCAAAGTGCAAGTGACGCTGCTACCTTGCCCGCAGGGATGTTTTGTCACTCCCTGAAGTTCATCTTGTGCAGTGCCAAACATGCCCAGTGCCACTATCGCGCCTGCAGGGATACTCCAGTCACACCTAGATGTTCATCCTACGCATTGCGAAACGCACCCAAGATGCTCCCATGCCTGCAGGGGTGTTCTAGTCGCTCCGGGAAGTTCGCCCTATTTACTGCCGAACGCGCCTGATGCCGCTACTGCGCCAAAGTGGATGTTCTGGTTGCTCTCAGAAGTTTGTCCCGTGCAATACCGAACACATCAGATGCAGTTGTCACGCTTACGGAGATGTTGCAGTTGCTCTGGAAGTTTGTACTGCACACTGTTGAATGCAGCCGGTGCAACTGTTGCACCCCAGGATTTTTCTGGATGTTACCTAAAATTTGTCCACAGCTTTGCCAAACAACCCAGTGCCTCTGCCATGCCCACGGGGATGATCCAGTCACTCCGGGGAGTTCATCCCCATGCACTGCAAAACACACGACACCACAGCCACAGCCATGGGGATGCTCCAGCCACTCCCGAAAGTTCATCTTGCGCACAGTTGAATGTGTCCAATGCAGCTGCCGTGCCCCTAGGATTGTTTTCATTGCTCCCAGAAGTTTGTCCCACGCATTACTAAATGCAACCGACGACTCTGCCTTGCCCGCAGGGATGTTCTGATTGCTCCAGGAAGTTCGTCCCCCGCACTGTATGACGAACTCAATGCCTCTGCCGTGCCAGCAGGAATGTTCCGGAACCTCCCACAAGATCTCGGGCACTGCTGAATGCGTTCAATGGCTCTGCTGAGCTTGTAGGGATTTTATGGTCGCTCCCAGAAGTTGATCCCCAGCACTGCTGAATGCAGCCGATGCTGCTGCCACGCCAGAAGTGTTGTTCTGGTTTCTCTCAGAAGTACGAACCGGTTTCTTGTCCCAATTTTCTACACCTTAGGGCGTCAGCATGACTTCTAAAACCTCTCCTACTTACTGTCCCGTTTGATTCTTGAGTTTGTTTCTTAGATTTATGTCCCCTAAGCTATCCTTCGGGATTAACTAATGAATAAAAGATATGTTGGATAGGCAAGACAACTCTTAAACCTATCACAACTTGCATTGGTTGAAGAAGACAACTCTTAATTTCAACCTAAGCTCTTAAGTAAAGAAGACAACTCTTCACCTTGTCTTAAGCCCAAGTTATCTCAAGACAACTCTTAAAAGAAAACCAAAATATAAACAAGAATAGAAAGCAAGAATGCTCACCTTGATTCTTGATTAATGAATGAAAATATACAAAGTCGGGGAATATATCCTGCTCACAAATAATAGGCTGTATTTATAGTATTAGACAGCCTTATCCTAATTCACTAGTACTTAAGTTCCTTGTACACTTAGGATATGTTTTCCTAAGTCAACAAGGTTTTCTAAGACAACTAAAACTTATCAAGATAGACCTTATCCAAATGTTTCCTAATTCTACTAGGATTCTTAGTCTTCTTGATTGACTAATCCTATTCTGAATAAACCTTTCAGTCCTTATCTTATCTCATCTCCTACAACTGCTGACCTTCATCTTGCCTTTTCCTTCTAGGATTAGTACTTCCATATGGCATGTCCTTATGTTCCAAGACTTCTCATTGATGTGATCATCTTGTTGAAGCTAAACCCTTCATGATGTCTTGCTGCTGCTCGAAATTGCACCATGCATATCCTACCAATGCTGGAGTCCTTCTTGGCTTGGATGTTCGTGGTCAATTAGGACAAAGTCAAAACTTGGCTATGCTTCGCTGCATGCTGCGTACAAGCTTGTTGCGCATACGTTCTGGCTTGTTGCCCACACATTTTGGCCCTTAGCTGCCTCTTTGGCTGCTAGGTGCCTCTCACATTCGCTCATGCTCCCTTTTCCTCCTAAGGTCCTCAACAGCTGGAAGAACTTCTAGAAGTGATTGGAACATTCCCGCAGGCACGGTAGAGGCTTTGGGTGGGTTGGACAGTGCACCGGATGAACTTCTGAGAGCTTCCAGAACATCCAACGAGTGTGGCAGATGCATCGCTCGCGCTCGGTAGTGCTCGGGACAAATTCCGAGAGTGAGTGGAACATCCCCACGGGTGCAGCAGATGCTTCAGGTGCATCTGGCAGCATGCATGATGAACTTCCAAGAGCATCTGAAACATCCCTGCAGGTGCAGCAGCAGTGTAGGACACGTTGGGTAGTGTACGGGACGAACTTTCAGGAGCGACTGGAACATCCCTGTGGAAGTGGCAGGAGCATTAGGTGCATTCGGCAGTGTACGGGAAAAACTTCTGAGAGCGACCGGATCATCCCTGTGGCCACGTCAGTAGCATCGGTTGCGTTCGGCAGTGCATGGGATGGACTTCCAGGAGCGACTGCAACATCCCGTGGGCACGGCAGCAGCATCGGGTGCATTCGGCAGTGCTCAGGATGAACTTTCGGGAGCAACTAGAAAGTCCCTGCAGGTGCCGCAGCAGCGTCGGGTGCATTCTGCAGTGTGCAGGAGAAACTTTGGGGACTGACCAGATCAGCCCCGCGGTCATGGCAGTGACGCCGGGCACATTTGGCAAAGCAAGGATGAACTTTCTAGAGTGACCGAAACGGCCCCACAGGTGCGGCAGTGGTGTTGAACATGTTTGGCAGTGCACAGGATGAACCTCTGGGAGTGACCAGAATGTCCTTGCAGGTGCGGCAGAGGCGTAGTGCACATTCGGCAGTGCAGATGATGAACTTTCGGGAGTGACCACAGGGATACTCCAGTTGCTCCCATAAGTTCATCCCGTGCACTGCCTCATGCACCCCAAAGTCTCTGCCATGCCCACATGGATGTTCTGGTCGCTCCTGGAAGTTCTTCCCGTGCACTGCCGAATGTGTCCAACACTGCTGCCATGCTCGCAGAGATGTTCTAGTCAATCCTGAAGCATTGGGTGCACACTGCCGAACGCACCCGATGCCTCTGATTCCCCCACCAGTATGTTTCAATCACTCCCGAAAGTCCCCACCCACTGCCCAACATGCCAGAAGCCTCTGCCACGCTTGTTGAGATGTTCTGATCCCTCCGAGAAGTTTGACCCGAGCACTGCCAAACTCGTCCAATGCCTCTTCCGAGCTTGCTGAATTTTCAGTTGCTCCCAGAAGTTCATCCCGCGCACTGCCCAATGAGCCCGAAGTCTCTGCCATGCCCAGGGGGATATTCTAGTCTCTCCTAGAAGTTCATCCTATGCGCTGACGAATGCACCCAACATCTCAGCCATGCCCACCGTAGTTTTCTGGTCACCCCCAGAACTTCGTCCTGAGCACTGACAAACTCATCTGACGCCTCTTTCGAGCCTGTAGGATTTTTTATTTGCTCCCGAAGTTAGTCCCATACACTGCCCAACGAGCCTGAAGACTTTGCCGTACCCAGTGGGCATGTTTTGGTCTCTCCTGGAAGTTTGTCTTGCGTACTGCCAAATGTGCCTGACACCTCTGCTGTACCTACGAGGATTTTTTCGGTCACTTCTAGAAGTTTGTCCTATGCACTGCCCAATGCACCGAAGCCTCTGCCGTGTCCGCAAGGATGTTTCCGTCGCGCCCAGAAGTTCGTCCCACTCACTGCCGCACGTGTCCGATGGCGCTGCCGTGCCCGTGGGGATGCTGTATTCACTCTCACAAGTTCATCCCACACACTACCCAATGCGTCCGATGCCTTTGCCACACCTGCGGGGATGTTCTAGTAGCTTCCAGAAGTTTGTCCCTAGCACTGGTGAATGCATCCAACCCCTCTGCCAAGCCTGCATGGATTTTTTGTCCAGGGCACTTCTGAACGCATCTGACACCTTTGCATAGCTTGCAGCGATGTTCCGGTCGCTCTGGGAGATTCATCCTGTGCACTGCCGAACGCGCCTGATGCATCTGCCATGCACCCAGGGATGTTTTGGTTGCTCCTGCAAGTTATCCCAAGCACTCCCCAACACACCCAAAGCCTTTGCCACACCCACTGGGATGTTTTCGGTCGCTCTTAGAAGTTCATCCTGTGCACTGTCGAATGTGTCTAATGCCGCTGCTGTGTCGGCGGGGATGTTCGAGTTGCCCTGGAAGTTGGTCCGGTGCACTGCCAAACACAGCCTACAATGCAACTACTGCCGCTGCCACAACTGTGGGATTTTTCCGGTCGCTGCCCAAAGTTCATCCCATGCACAGACAAATGCAGCAGCTGCTGGTGCTGCACCTGCAGGGACGTTCGGGTCAACCCAGAAGTTCGTCCAGCCCACTGCTGAACACACTCGATGAATCTGCCGCGCCTGCTGGGATGTTTCTGTTGCTCCTGGAAAGTTGTTCTGTGCACTGGCAAATGCACCTAACAATGTGCCAGCCACCACTGCCACACCTGCAGGGATGTTCTGAATGCTCTCGGAAGTTTGCCTCAAGCACTGCCAAACGTGTCCAATGTCTCTCCCATGCCCACGGGGATTTTACAATCTCTCCCGGTACTTTGTTCTGTGCACTGCTTAATGCGCCCTACGCCGCTGCCACGCCTGCAGGGATGTTCCAGTCTTGCCTGGAAGTTCTTCTCGCGCAATGCCAAATGCGACTGATTCCTCCGCCGCACCTGCGGGGATGTTCCCATTGCTCCCAGAAGTTCTTCCCGTGCACTGCAGAATGCGGCTGATGCAGCTGCAGCACCTGCAGGGTTGTTCTGGTCACTTCTGGAGGTTTGTCACGTGCCCTGCCAAATGCGACTGACAGCTCTGCTGTGCCTTCAGGATTATTTTGGTTGCTCCCCAAAATCCGTCCCACACATGGACCAACGTGTTAGACACTGCTACCACGTCCACAGGGATGTTCAGGTCGCTCCCAAAAGTTTGTGCCACGCACTGCCGAATGCACCTGATGCGTCTGCCTCGCTGACAGGGATGTTCAGGTCGTTCTAGGAAGTTCATCCCGAGCATTTCCAAATGCACACAACGCTGCTGCTGCACTCTCAGGGATGTCCAGGCCACTTCTGGAAATTCATACTGCACACTGCCGAACACGCACAATGCCGCCGCTGCACCCCACAGATGTTCTGGTCACTCCCGAAAGTACGTCCTGTACACTGGCAAATGCACCCGACGCTGTTGCCACACACTGCCGAAGATGACCAAAGCGTCAGCTGCACCCAAGGGATGTTCCGGTCATTCCCAGAAGTTCTTCCTGCAAACTTGTGAACGTGCCCCACACTGCTGCCCCACCGGCCAGGATATTCTGGTCACTCCCCGAATTTGATCCCATGCACTGCCGATTGCACCCGACACTGCCACTACACCTGTGGGCATGTTCCGATCACTCGCCAAAGTTCATCTCACGCACTGCTGAATGCACCCGATGCCTCCGCCAGGTCCATAGCGATGTTGCACTGCCAAACTTGTATGGAGCCTCTGCCATGCCCACAGGGATGCTTTCATCCCGCGCACTGCTGAACGTGTCTGACGCCACAGCCATGCCTGCGGCAATATTTCAATCGCTCATGTAAGCTCATCCCGCGCATTGTCGAATGTGCCTAATGCCTCTGCCACACCCGAGGGGATGCTCTAGTCCCTCCCATAAGTTTGTTTCACGTATTGGCCAACATGCCCGAAGCCTCAGCAAGGATGATCTGGTCGCACGCGGAAGTTCATCCTATGCACTGTCAAACGCATATGAAGCTGCAAGAACGCCCACAGGGATGTTTTGGATTGCCCCCAGAAGTTCGACCCATGCACTGCCGAACATGTCTGATGCCTCAGCCATGTCTGTGGGGATGTTCCTGTCACACCCGGAAGTTGGTTCTGTGCACTGCCAAACATGACCGACACTGCTGCTGCACCCGCGGAGATGTTCCAGTCGCTTCTAGAAGTTCGCCCAGTGCACTGTCGTACGTGGCTGACACCACTGCCACTTCCGTGGGGATGTTGCAGTCGCTCCCGTAAGTTCATCCTGAGCACTGTCGAACGTGCACAACACCGCTGTTGCGCCCGCGAGATGCTAGAGTTGCTCCTGGAAGTTTGTCCCGCACGCTTACGAACATGGCCGATGCCTCAGCCACATCTTCAGGTATGTTCTAGTCGCTCCCAGAAGTTCATGCAGTGCACTGTCGAACACGGCCGACACCTCTGCTGCGCCCAAGGGAATATTTCAGTCGCTCTGGGAAGTTTGCCCACACACTGCCCAACATGCCCAAAGCCTCTGCCGCACCCACATGGCTTTCCGGGTGCTCCCAGAAGTTCATCCTGCAAACTCCTGATCATCGATGATGCAGCTTCTGTGCTTGCAGGGATGTTTCGATCACTCTCGGAATTTCTTACCGTGCACTGCTGAACGCACCCAATGCCATTGCCATGCCAGCGGAGATGTTTTGTTTGCTCCCAAAAGTTCATCCTGCACACTGCTGAATGTGCCTGATGCCTCTGCCATGCCTGCGGTGATGTTTCGGTCGCTCCCCAAAGTTCGTCCTGAGCACTAGAAAACGCATCCGACGCCTCTGCCGAGCCTGTGGGGATTTTTGATCGATCATAGATGTTCGTCCCACGCACTGCCGAACATGCCCAATGCCAGTTCTTCGGCATGGGATGTTTTGGTTGCACTTGAAAGTTTGTCCCATGCACTGCCGAATGTGTCGACACCTCTAGCGAGCCCACATGGATTTTCTGGTCGCTCCTGGAAGTTGGTCCCATGCACTGGTGAAACCACCAAATGAGGCTGCCGCACCCGTGGGTATGTTCTGGTCACTCCTGGAAGTTCGCCCTGCACATTGCCGAATGCACCCAAAGTAGCCGCTGCATCTGCGGGGATGTTCTGGTCACTCTCGAAAGATCGTCACCCGCATTGCCAAACACACCCGACACATCTCCCGCATCCACTGGGATGTTCCGGTCGCTCCCGAAGTTCGTCCCACCACTGTCGAATGTGTTTTACACCATTGCCACGTCCGCATGGATGTTCCGCTTTTTGTTGGATGTTTTCCCCGTGCACTACCCAACACACTCGAAGCCTCAACCGCACCCAAGGGGATGTTCCAGTTGCTGCTGGAAGTTCATCCCGATCACTGTAAAACACATCCGACGCCTTTGCCAAGCCCAAGAGGATTTTTTGATAGCTCCCAGAAGTTTATCCAACGCACTGCCAAACATGCCCCACGCTGCTGCCGCACACACGGGGATGTTCCAGTTGCTCCCACAAGATTGTTCCCCCACTGCCGAATACCACCGATGCCGCTCCCGCTTCTGTGGGGATTTTCAGTCACTCCTGAAAGTTCTTCCTGCACACTGCCGAACATGTCCTATGCCATTGCTGCATACGTGTGGATGTTTTGGTCACTGCCAGAAGTTTTTTGCGTGCACTGCCCAACTTGCACGAAGCCACTGCTGCACTTATGAGGATGTTCCAATCGCTCCCAGAAGTTTGTCCTGACCACTGCAGAACACGTCCAATGCCTCTGCCGAGCTTGTGGGATTTTTTGGTCACTCTGGGAAGTTCATCGGACGCACCCGCTGGTATGTTCCGGTCGCTCCCCAAAGTTCGTCCCATACACTGGTGAATGCGCCCGGTGCCACTACCGCTCCCACGTGGATTTTTTGGTCACTCCCAGAAGTTTGTCCCGCACACTGCTGAATGCGCCAAAGCTGCTGCTGTGCCCACGGGGATGTTCCAATCGCTCCTAGAAGTTCATCCCGAGCACTGTCGAATGTGTCCAATGCCTCTGCCAAGCAGCAGGGATGTTCTAGTCGCTCCCGGAAGTCAAGAGTTAAGGACCTTAGGAGGCAAAGGGAGTGTGAGTGAACGCGTGTGAGGTGCCAAGTAGCAAGAGAGGTAGCAAGAGGCCAGTATGTGCACACAGCATGCACTGAAGCACGGCCAGGTTCTGACTCTATCTTAACTGACTGCGGAATCCAAGCCAAGAAGAACACCAGCATTGGAAGGACACACATGATGCAATCCAAGCAGGAGAAGGACATGAACTGTATGAAAAACTCCAGCAGCAGTTGGACATCATGGCAGGTTTGACTTCAACAAGATGATCATGACAAAGAGAGTCTTGGAATGGAAGGACACGCCATATGGAAGTCCTAATCCTAGAAGGAAACAACAAGATGAAGTTCAGCAGCTGTAGGAAAAGGAGATAAGATAAGGACAGAGAGGTTTAGTCAAAGCAGGAATTCTAGTCTAAGTAGAAATTCAAGAAAGACCAAGAATCCTAGTAGGATTACGAAACATTAGGATAAGGTCTATCTTGATAATGTTTTAGTTGACTTAGAAAATCTTGTTAACTTAGGAAAACATATCCTAAGTGGATAAGGAACTCAAGTACGAGTTGAATTAGGAAAAGGCTGTCCAATATTATAAATATAGGCCATTACTTGTGAGCAAAAAGAGATGCTCCAAAATTTGGATATTTTGCATTCATTAATCAAGAATCAAGGTTAGCATTCTTGCTTCCATTCTTGTTTATATTTTGGTTATCTTTTAACAGTTGTCTTGAGATAACTTGAGCTTAAGTCAAGGTGAAGAGTTGTCTTCCTTGTTTAAAAGCTTAGGTTGAAGTTAAGATCTTCATCAACCAAGGCAAGTTGTGATAGGTTTAAGAGTTGTCTTGCCTATCCAACATATCCTTTATACATTAGTTAATCCCGAAGGACAGCTTAGGGGGCGAAAATCCAAGAAAAGAACTCAAGAATCAAACGGGACAGCAAGTTATGAGAAGTTTTAGTAATCATGCTAACCCCTAAGGTGTAGAAAAGTTGGGGTAAAAATCGGGAGCCCAACAAGAACACACCCAATGCTGCAACCGCGCTTACGGTGATGTTCTGGCCACTCTTAGAACCTCGTTCCGTAAACTGCCAAACGTGCCTGATGCCTCTGCCGCGCCCACAGGGATGTTCCGGTTGCTTCTGGATGTTTGTCCCATGCACTGCCCAACGCACCCGCAGCCTCTACTGCACCTGTGGGGATGCTCTAGTCACTCTCAGATGTTTATTCTGAACACTACTGAATGCACCCGATGCTGCTGCCGTGCCCATGGGGATGTTCCGATCACTCCCTGAAGTTTGTCTCATGCACTGCCAAACGCGCCCAATGCCTCTGCCGTGCTAGCGGGGACGTTCCGGTCACTCCTGGAAGTTCATCCCGTGCACTGCCAAATGCAACCAACGATGCTGCCGCATCTGCAGAGATTTTTCGGTCACTCATGGAAGTTCACCTCGATCACAACCGAACGCATTCGTCACCTTTGCCACATTGGAGGGATTTACCAGTTGTGCTCGAAAGTTCATCCCGTGCAATGCCAAATGCACCCGACGCCTCTACTGCATCGGCGGGGATGTTCGAGTTGCTTCTGGAAGTTCATCCCATGCACTTCCAAATGCATTCGGTGCTGCTGCCATGCCCATGGGGATGTTCCGGTTACTCCCGGAAGTTTCTCCCGAGCACTGCCAAACTTGTCTGATGCCTCTGCCTAGCCCACGGGGATTTTTCAGTCAATCCCAGAAGTTCATCCCATGCACTGCCGAACAATTCCAATGACGCTTCCATACTAGTGAGGTTGTTCCGGTTGCTCCTGAATGTTCGTCTTGCACCATGCCCAATGTGTCGGAAGCTTGTTCCCCACCTGAGGGGATGTTCCAGTTGCTGCCGAAAGTTTGTCCCGTGCACTGCTGAACATGCCTGAAGCCTCTACCGCGCCCACGGGGATGTTCTGGTCACTCCTAAAAATTCATCCTGTTCACTGCCAAGTACGACCAACGCTGCTACCGCACCTTCGGGGATGATGTGGTCACTCCCGGAAATTCATTCCGTGCACTGTCAAACCCGCCCAATGCCTTTGTTGCGCCTGTGGGGACAGTCCGGCCCGACACCTCTGCTGTGCCCTCTGGGATGTTCCAGTTTCTACCACGCACTGCACAATGCACCTGAAGCATTTTCCGCTCCTGACGAGATGTTTCAGTCGCTTCCAGAAGTTCATCTTGTGCACTGCCCAATGCGTCCAAAGCCTCATACGCCCCCACGGGGATGTTCTGGTTACTCTGGGAACTTCATCCCACATACTGCCCAACGCACCTGAAGCCTTAATGCACCTGCAGTGATGTACCAGTCGCTTCCGAAAGATTGTCATGAGCACTGCCAGACGCGTCTGATAACGCGGCCACGCCAGTGCAGATGTTTTGGATGCTCCCAAATGTTTGTCCTGCACACTGCCAAACTTGTCCAACACCACCGGTGCACCCACAGTGATGTACTGGTTGCTCCAAGAAGTTTGTCCCACGCACTTCCTAACGCGCCCACGGGGATGTTCCGATTGCCTCCGAAAGTTCGTTCCATGTACTGCCTAATGCGCCTGAGAGGGTTTTCTGGTCGGTCTGGGAAGTTTGTCCCATGCACTGCTTAACACACCCGAAGCCTCTGCCACACCCGCAGGGATGTTTCCTGTCGCTCCCAGATGTTCATCCCATGCACCTGCTTCTGCTGTCACACTCATGGGGATGTTCTGGTCATTCCTGGAAGTTCGTCCCGTGCACTACCAAACAAGCCAAATACCTCTACTGTGCCTGTGGGGATGCTCCAGTCACTCTTGGAAGTTCATCCTGCACACTGTCGAATGCACTAGACACCCAAACGCCCCAGACAGCTCAGCAACGCCCGCAGGGATGCTTTATTCGCTCCCAGAAGTTCATCCCGCACACTGCCAAATGCACCAGACACCTCTACCATACCCGTGGGGATACTTCGGTGCTCCCAAAAAATCATCCCGTGCACTACCAAACGTGTCTGATGCCACTGTCACACGGCTGGGATGTTTCAATCACTCTTGGAAGTTCATCCCGCATACTGCTGAACATGCTCGACACCTCTACCACACCTGCGGGGATGTTCCGGTCAGTCCTGATATTATTCCATGCACTTCCCAACATGCCCAAAGCCTCTAATGTGCCTGTGAGGATGCTGCGGTCAATCCCAGAAGTTCATCCTGCACACTGCCAAACGTGTCCGATGCTGCTGCTGCACCCACAGGGATGTTCTAGTCGCTCCCAGAAGTTTGTCCCATGCACTGCTGAATTGTTGGGGTCCTAATTTTTTTCCCCAACTTTTCTACACCTTAGGGGTCAGCACGCCTACTAAAAACCTTCCTAACTTGCTGTCCTGTTTGATTCTTGAGCTCTTTTCTTGGATTTTTGTCCCCTAAGCTGTCCTTTGGGATTAACTAATGTATAAAGGATATGTTGGATAGGCAAGACAACTATTAAGCCTATCACAACTTGCCTTGGTTGAAGAAGACAACTCTTGACTTCAACCTTAGCTCTTAAGCAAGGAAGACAACTCTTCACCTTGACTTAAGCCCAAGTTATCTAGAGACAACTCTTAAAAGATAATCGAAATATAAACAAGAATGGAAGCAAGAATGGTAACCTTGATTCTTGATTAATGAATGAGAAATATACAAAATTCGGAGCATATCCTTTACTCTAAATAATGGGTTATATTTATAGTATTTAGCCAGTCTTATCCTAATTCAACTAGTACTTAGATTCGTTATTCACTTAGGATATGTTTTCCTAAGTCAACAAGGTTTTCTAAGTCAACTAAAACATTATCAAGATAGACCATATCCTATTATTTCCTAATCCTACTAGGATTCTTGGTCTTTCTTGAATTCCTACTTAGACTAGAATTCCTACTTTTGACTAATTCCTTCTGTCTTATCTTATCTCCTCTCTTACAACTGCTGACCTTCAGCTTGCCATTTCCTTCTAGGATTATGACTTCCATTATGGCGTGTCCTTCCATTCCAAGACTTCTCCTTGACATGAACATCTTGCTGCAGTCAAACCTGCCATGACATTTTACTATTGCTGGAGTTCTTCATGCGTCCATGTCCTTCTCCTGCTCGTATTGCTTCATGTGTGTCCTGCCGATGCTGATGTTCCTGTTGGATTTGATTTTCACAGTTAGTTAGGACTGAGTTAGAAACCTGGCTGTGCTTCATTGCTTGCTGCATGTCATGCTTGTTGTGCACACATTCTGGCCTATTGCTGCCTCTCTTGCTACTTGGCATTTCACGCGCTTTTGCTCACGATCCTTTTGCCTCCTAAGGTCCTCAACAATCCCCCTTTCCTAGGGACTCATCTTGTCCTCGAGGTGAAAATTAAGGAAACATTGCTAGATATCGTCATAGTCTTCCCATGTTGCTTCATCCTTGGGCGAATGACTCCACCATATGAGTACTCTCCATACTGGCCTTCTATTGCGCCCATAGCTTACTATGCAAAATCCTAGTGCTTCCTTTAGGTGTTGCCCTAGTGATCTTCCCTGAAAACATCAAGCAATCCCTTATTCACTCTTCTCACATCTTCTATCTTTTTTCTCAACAATGAAATGTGAAACACTAGATGTAATTTGGAGTTTAACTATAGTCTTAGGCGATAAGCTACTGCTCCAATTCACTCTACTACCTCATATGGTCCAAAATACTTCCTAGCCAACTTCACTGTAGTTGGCTTTCTAGCCTTTATTTTTCTCCTTGAGCAGATCTTAAGATAGACATAGTCACCTACCTAAATTCCATTCCTCCCTTTATCACTTGTCTCTTCATTCGGTCCCTTGCTTTCTCAAGCTCATGCTTGAGTTTCTTCAAGACCTCTATCTCTTGACTAAAGTGTGATATCCACTTCATGTATGCTGCTGTTCCCCTATGGTATAACTTGACATTCCTGGGGGTATTCTTCCATATACTGCTTGGTATGGTGTCATCTTGATTGCTGCATGATAGGTAGTATTATACCATAGTTCTGCCCATGGTATGTACTCCTCCCAATCGTTTTGATGATCATGGCAAAAACATCTTAAGTACTACTCTAGGGTTTGATTGGTTACCTCACTTTGTCCATCTATTTGTGGATGAAAGGTGAATGAGGTGACCAAGTTGCTGCCGAGCTGTGTGAAGAGCTCCTTCCAGAATTTGCTCATAAAGACAGTATCTCTATCGGACAGCATTGTCGTGGTATGCCATGAATTCTTACCACGTTTTTGATGAACTCTTAGGCTACTTCTTTTGCCGTGTAGGGTTGCTTGAGTGGCACAAAGTGTGCACTCTTGCTGAGTTTGTCCACTACAGTTAATATCACCATGTAACCCTTGCTGTTGGGCATTCCTATGATGAAGTCCATTGTCAAGTCTTCCCAAACCTGTCTTGGTACTGGCAAAGGCTGTAATAACCCTTGGTCTTGCCACCTTCTGGTTTGGTGTGCTGACAAACATCACATTCTCGAACTAGCTTTTTGATCTCAACCTTAAGTCCTTCCCACCAAAAGAATAACTTGATTCACATGTAAGAACGAAGCCATCTTGAATGTCCTCCTTCCCATGAGTTGTGGAAGTGATTCAAGATCTTTCCTCTTAGTCCTGGTATGTTTGGTACATATACCTACTGGTTGTGCCAAATATATCCATTCTTAAGGGTGAATTTACTAACCTTAGGGTCAAAATTCTTGATCTTCTCTATGAGCTCTTGGCTTTGAGGGGTCAATCTCTATTGCCTCCTTGATTTCCATCCATACATTCCACTCCGCTCTGCTGATGGCACATGAGGCATGCATCATTAGGCTCACATGCTATCCACAATGCTTGACCTCCATTGCTTCTGGATAATGCGTCTAGCCACCTTGTTTTCCTTGACTGGTTTGTATATTATTTCATACTCATAATCCAATAACTTGACAAGGAACTTTTGCTACTCTGTGGTGGTAATTTATTGTTCGATGAGGCTTCTCACGGGTTGTTGATCCATAATAATTAGGAATTTCCTACCAAGAAGGTAAGGTATTCAAGCTTCTCTTGCATGAATATGCACTTGGATGGCTTGATGACGAAACAATTTCTTCTTAACACCTCTAGCACTTTTGCTAAGTGTTCTAGGTGATCATCATGGTTCCTGGAATAGACCAAAATGTCATCAAAGAAAACTAAGACAAACCTGAGCAAATAAGGTTTAAAGATGTCGTTCATGGTTGCTTGAAAGGTGGAGAGTACATTGCTTCATCCAAAGGGCATAACTAGGTACTCGTAATGTCCACTATGAGTCCGAAATGCTGTCTTCTGCACATCCTCTTCTTTCATGCGTAGTTGATGATATTCGACCTTGAGATCTAGCTTGGTGAACAACTTTGCTCCATGTAACTCGTCCAGCATATCATCAATTGTTGGGAACGGAAAACAATCCTTGATAGTTGCTTGGTTGAGTGCCCGGTAATTGGTGCAAAACCTCCAAGTTCCATCTTTCTTTCTAAGCAGTAGAATGGGAGAAGAAAAATGGGGAAGTTCTAGGTTGGATAATACCTTGCTGTAGCATCTCTTTCACTTATCTTTCGATCTCATTCTTTTGGAAGTGTGCAGACCGATAAGGTGCTACATTAATCGCCTTGGTTTTGTTGATTAATGGGATGGCATGGTCGTAATGTCTTGAGGGTGGTAGCCCTTGTGGCTCTCCTAAGACATCTCCGAATTGCTCTAGTAGGTTCCTTACTGCCACTGGTATGTCTTCATGTGTATGATGTTTGCCTATGTTTTCCTCCTTTGTGGCCAAAGAGAACCGCAAGACATTGTGCCCTTTTTTCTGTATAGTTGTTCAAGGGTACTTACCTCACAATGATGTGCTGCATTAGTGGTGGATGCCTCCCATGTGCAGTCCCTTCCCTTCCATTGGAAGTGCATGGCCATGGATTCATAGTCGAACATTATCTTGCCTATGGTTTTAAGCCAAGCGTTGCCTAAAACCACATCAAGACCTGCCAGGGCTAACACATGCAGTTCTGCCTCTATTTTGACTCCTTGAATCTGCATTGCTACTGCCTGGATCACTTGTGCACACTTGAGCTTCTGTCTGCTTGCCACTCTTACCTCAAAGGGTGCAATCCTTTTTGGACGTAGCTGAAGTGTTTTGACCAATTTTGTGTTGATGAAGTTATGAGTAGCTCCACTATCTATCAACACCAAAACATTCTTCCCATTAATGGTTGCGAACAACCTCATGGCAGTAGGTTTTGGTGGTTGCCCCTACTGCATGCAAGTTGATTTTGCCTTCTTTCTGCATGATCAGGGAAGTGTTCTGCCTCTGATTCCTCCTCCCTATCCATACAGCTTTCTTGTTCTTCCTCACTGCTTTCCTTGTGTTCTTCATCACTTACTACTTCAATGATGTTGAACAGCCCTTTCTTGCACTTGTGGCCAACTTGCCACTTATCATTGCACCTAAAACATAAGCCTCTTTCTATTCTCCTATTGATTTCTTTAGTGGATAGTTTGAGAGGGTCTTTTGTTTTTGAGGGTGCTGTCTTACTTGATAAGGATGCCTTACCTAATTTCTCCAAGGGTTTGATAACCTTGGTTGTGCTGCGGGTGGTGCTTCTCCCATCCTTCATGAGTCCTGTCCAACTTTTCTACACCTTAGGGGTTAGCACAACTCTAAAACCTCTCCTAACTTGCTGTCCCGTTTGATTCTTAAGTTCTTTTCTTTGATTCTCGACCCCTAAGCTGTCCCTTCGGGATTAACTAATGATAAAAGGATATGTTGGACAGGCAAGACAACTCTTAAACCTGTCACAACTTGCCTTGATTGAAGAAGACAACTCTTGACTTCAACCTAAGCTCTTAAGCAAGGAAGACAACTCTTCACCTTGTCTTAAGCCCAAGTTACCTCAAGACAACTCTTAAAAGATAACCGAAATATAAACAAGAATGGAAGCAAGAATGCTAACCTTGATTCTTGATTAATGAATGAGAAATATACAAAATTCGGAGCATATCCTTTCCTCACAAATAATGGGCTGTATTTATAGTATTTAGACAGCCTTATCCATTCATCTAGGATATGTTTTCCTAAGTCAACAAGGTTTTCTAAGTAACTAAAACATTATCAAGATAGACCTTATCCTACTGTTTCCTAATCCTACTAGGATTCTTGGTCTCTCTTGAATTCCTACTTAGACTAGAATTCCTACTTTGACTAATTCTTTGTCCTTATCTTATCTCCTCTCTTGCAGCTGCTGACCTTCATCTTGCCATTTCCTTCTAGGATTAGGACATCCATTATGGCATGTCCTTCCATTCCAAGACTTCTCCTTGATGTGAACATCTTGCTGAAGTCAAACCTGCCATGACATTCTGCTGCTACTTGAGTTCTTCATGCCGTCTATGTAATTCTCCTACTCGGATTGCTTCATGTGTATCCTGCCAATGCTTGTGTTCCTCTTGGCTTGGATTTTTGCAGTTAGTTAGGACTGAGTTAGAACTTGGTCATGCTTCATTGCTTGCTGCATGCATGCTTGTTGCGCGCACATTCTGGCCTGTAGCTGCCTTTTTGCTACTTGGCATTTCGAGTGCATTCGCTTACGCTCCCTTTGCCTCCTAAGGTCCTCAACATGAATGCACCCGATGTGTCTGTTGCACCAGTGGGATGATCTGGTTGGTCCTCAAAGTTTGTCCAGCACACAACACACTGCTAAGCACCCAAATGCTGCTGCCGCGCCTACGAGAATGTTCCGGTTGCTCCTAGAAGTTCGTCCTGCGTGCAGCAGAACATGCTTGACGCCTCTGCTGTGCCTGCTAGGATGTTCTGGTCCCTCTTGAAAGTTTATCCTGAGCACTAACTAATGCATCCAATGCCGCTGCCAAGCCCGCTGGGATTTTCCGGTCGCTCCCAAAAGTTCATCACATGCAGTGCCCAGTGCACTCGAAGCCTCTGCCATGTCTGCGGTGATGTTCTGGTTGCTCCCGGAAGTTCATCCCTGCACTACCGAACACACCTGAAGCCTCTTTCATGCCCGCGCAGATGTTCGGGTCACTCCTAGAAGTTAGTCCTGCACACTGCCGCACAAGCCTTATGCCTCTGCCAAGCCTGCAGGGATGTTGCTGTCGCTCCCGAAAGTTCATACCTGGCATTGCCGAATGTGTCTAACACCTCTGCCAGGCCCACGGAGATTTTTTCATTGCTCCTTAAAGTTCATCCTGCACAATGCCAAAGTGCACGATGCCTCTAACGTGCCTGCGAGGATGTTCTGGTCACTCCCGGAAGTTCATCCTGCGCACTGTCCAACATGCCGGAAGCTTCTGCCGTGCTCATGGGGAGGTTCTGGGCACTCTTGGAAGTTTGCCCCGCACACTGCCAAATGCATCTGATGGCTCTGCCATGTTGGAGTGATGTTCCAGCCCCTCTCGGAAGTTCATCCCATGCGCTGCACAGTGCATCCGAAACCTCTGCCCCACCCGTGGCGATGTTCTGGCAACTCCTGGAAGTTCATCTCATGCGCTGCCCAATGTGCCCAAAGCCTTATATGCTCCTGCAGGGATGTTCCAGTCACTCCAGGAACTTCATCTTGCGTACTACCCAACGCACCCGAGGATTCTCTGGTCGCTCAGGGAAGTTCGTCCTGCACCCTGCTCAACGCACCAGACGCCGCTGCCGCACGGGCGGAGATGTTCCAATCGCTCCTGAAAGTTTGTTTCCCACTGCCAAACACACTAAATGCTGCTGCTGCACCCATGGGGATGTGTCGGCCGCTCCAAGAAGTTCATCTTATGCACTGCCAAACATGCCCAATGCCTCTACCGTGCTTACGGCTTTGCTCCGGTCACACCTAGAAGTTCATAACGCACACTGGCAAATGCACATGATGCCACTACCATGCCTGCTGGGATGTTCCTGCCACTCTTGGAGTTCATCCTACACACTGTAGAGTGCGGCCAACGCCGCTGCTACACCCATGAGGATGCTCCTGTCACTCCCAGTAGTTAGCCCCGCACATGAGCTAACGTACCTGCTGCCTCTGCTGCACCCATGGGGATGCTCTGGTCACTCCCAGAACTTTGTCCCATACACTGACGAATGCACACAACGCTGCTGCTGTGCCGCTAGGATGTTTTTGTTGCTCTTGGAAGTTTGCCTTGCACACTGCCGAATGTGGTTGATGCTGCTGCCATGCCCGCAGGGATGTTCTGGTCGCTCCTAGATGTTAGTCTTGTGCACGACCGAACGTGCCTGACGTCGCTACCGTGCCTGCAGGGATGTTCTAGTCACTCCCAGAAGCTCTTCCTGCAGGAATGTTCTGGTCACTGCCGGAAGTTCATCTTGAGCATGCCTGCCACCACTACTGTGCTGCTGGGATGTTCGATTCACTATTGGAAGTTTGTCCCGTGCAATGCCAAACTGTTGGGGTCCCAATTTCTTGCTCCAACTTTTCTACACCTTAGGGGTTAGCCCGACTTCTAAACCTCTCCTAACTTGCTGTCCCATTTGATTCTTGAGTTCTTTTCTTTGATTCTCGTCCCCAATGCTGTCCCATGGATTAGCTAATGATAAAAGGATATGTTGGATAGGCAAGACAACCCTTAAACCTATCACAACGTGCCTTGGTTGAAGAAGACAACTCTTGACTTCAATCTAAGCTCTTAAGCAAGGAAACAACTCTTCACCTTGTCTTAAGCCCAAGTTATCTCAAGACAACTCTTAAAAGATAATCGAAATACAAATAGGAATAGAAGCAAGAATGCTAAAGCTTGATTCTTGATTAATGAATGAAAACTTACAAATTTGGAGCATATTCCATGCTATCAAATAATGGTTTGTATTTATAGTATTGGACAACTTTTCCTAATTTAACTAGTACTTAACTTCCTTATCCACTTAAGACAAGTTTTCCTAAGTCAACAAGGTTTCCTAAGACAACTAAAATCTTATCAAGATAGACCTTATCCAAATGTTTCCTAATTCTACCAGAATTCTTTGTCTTCTTTATTGACTAATCCTATTTTGACTAAACCTCTCTATCCTTATCTTATCTTATCTTATCTCTTACAGCTGCTGGACTTTATCTTGCTGCTTCCTTCTAAGATTAGGACTTCCTTATGGCCTGTCCTTTTGTCCTGAGACTTCTCCTTGACGTGAACAACTTGTTGAAGCTAAACCCTTCATGACGTCTTGCTACTACTGGAGTTCTTCATGTTGTACACATGCTTTTCCTGCTCGAATTGCACCATGCGTAGCCTGCTGATACTGGAATCCTTCTTGGCTTGGATGTCCTTGGTTAATTAGGACAAAGTGAGAACCTGGTCGTGCTCCACTGCATGCTGTGTGCAAGCTTGTTGCACACACGTTCTGGCCTGTAGCTGCCTGTCTTGATGCTTGGCATCTCTCTCCCATCCTCCTTTTCCGTTCACACTCCCTTTGCCTCCTAAGGTCCTCAACAATCCCCCTTTCTTGAAGACTCACCTTGCCCTCAAGGTGGAAGTTAAGGAAACATTGCTGGATATTGTCATAGTGTTTCCACATTGCTTCATCCTTGGGCGAATGACTCCACCATATGAGTACTCTCCACACTGGCCTTCTATTGCACCCATAGCTTACTATACAAAATCCTAAGGCTTCCTTTGGTTGCTGACCAAGGTGATCTTCCCTGAAAATGTCAGGCAATCCTTCATTAACTTGTCTCACATCTCCTATCTTCTTCCTCGACAATGAATTAAATAACACCAGATGTAGTTTGTAGGTTAATGGTAGTCTTAGGTGATAAGCTACTGCTCCTATATGCTCAACTACCTCAAACGGTCCAACATATTTTCTAGCAACCTTGCTGTAGTTGTTTTTTTGGCCTTTATCTTCCTTCTAGGATGGATTTTAAGATAGACATAGTCACCTACCTTAAATTCTTCTTCCTTTCTTCCCTTTGTCCGCTTGTTTTTTCATTTGGTCCCTTGCTTGCTCAAGCTCATGCTTGAGTTTCTTCAAGACATCATCTCTTGACTGAAGTGTGACATCCACTTCATGTATTCTGCTGTTCCCCATGGTATAGCTTGACATTCCTGAGGGTAACCTTCCATATATGACTTGGTATGGTGTCATCTTGATTGCTCGCATGATAAGTAGTATTATACCACAGTTCTGCCCATGGTATGTACTCCTCCCAATCGTTTTGATGATCATGGCAAAAACACCTTAAGTACTGCTCTAGGGCTCATTGGTTGCCTCACTTTGGCCATCTGTTTGTGGATGAAAGGTGGATGAGGCAACCAAGTCGCTATCGAGCTGTGTGAGAAGCTCCTTCTAGAACTTGCTCATGAAACAGTATCTCTATCAAAACAACATTGTCCGTGGTATGCCATGAAGTCTTACCACATTTTTTATAAACTCCTGAGCTACTTCTCTTGCTGTGTATGGTTACTTGAGTGGCACAAAGTGTGTACTCTTGCTGAGTTTGTCCACTACGATTAATATCACCGTGTAACCCTTACTATTAGGCATTCCCATGATGAAGTCCATTGTTAAGTCTTCCCAAACCTATCCCGATACTGGCAAAGGTTGTAAGAACCCCTTACTTTTACCACATTCTGGTTTCGGTGCACTGACAAACATCACATTCTCGGACTAGCTTTTTGATCTCAGCCTTAAGTCCTTCCCACCAAAAGAATAACTTGATCCACATATAAGTACGAAAACATCCTGAATGTCCTCCTTCCTTTGAGTTGTGGAAGTGATTCAAGATCTTCCTTCTTAGTCTCGGTAAGTTTGGTACATACAGCTGCTGGTTGTGTAAAATATATCCATTCTTAAAGGTGAATTTACTAACCTTAGGGTCAAAATTCTTAATCTTCTCTTGGCTTTGGGGTATCAATCTATTACGTTTTGATTTCTGTCCATACATTCCACTCCACTCCATTAGTGGCAGTGAGGCATGCATCATTAGGATCACATGGTGTCCACAATGCTTGACCTCCATTACTTCTGGACAATGCATCTGCCACCTTATTTTCCTTGCCCATTTGTAGATTATTTCATACTCGTATCCCAGCAATTTGACAAAGAACTTTTGCTTCTCCAGTGTGGTAATTTTCTGCTCCATGAGGCTTCTCAAGGGTTGTTGATCTGTAATGATCAGGAACTTTCTCCCAAGAAGATAAGGTTGCCATACCTTGACTGCATGGATGATGGCTAACATCTCCTTGGCATATACTGACCATTCCTTCTTCATGGGCCCTAAGACCCTGCTCATGTATACAATAGGTCTTCCAACTTGACTAGACAGCACCTATTCCATCTTGACATGCGTCAGTGTGAAGCTCAAAGGTTTGGTTGAAGTTGGGTAGTGCTAACATCGGTGTCTCACACATAGCTTGCTTCAACAACTTGAATGTGTCTTCACTCTTCTCTGTCCATAGGAATCTGTCCTTCTTCAGCAAATCTATCAATGGTTTTGCTATGGTGCTATATTTGTGAACAAATCGGTGGTAGTAGCCTGTTAAGCCTAGAAATCCTCTAAGTTCTGTGACATTCTTAGGAGTTAGTCATGTTTGCATGGCTCTATTTTTTGTTGGTCTACCTTAACTCCATCTCTAGATATGATGTGGCTGAGGTATTCAAGCTCCTCTTGCATGAATGTGCACTTGGATGCTTGATAATGAAGTGATTTCTTCTTAACATCTACAGCACTTTTGCTAAGTGTTCTATAAGATCATCATGGTTTCTGGAATAGACCAAAATGTCATAAAAAGAAAAAGACTAATACAAACCTGCACAAATAGGGTTTGAAGATGTCATTCATGGCTGCTTGAAAGGTGGAGGGTGCGTTGCATAGTCCGAAAGGCATGATTAGGTACTCGTAGTGTCCACTATGAGGCTAAAATGTTGTTTTCTGTACACCCTCTTCTTTCATGCATATTTGATGATATCCGGCCTTGAGATCCAGCTTGGTAAACAATTTTGCTCCATGTAACTCATCCAGCATATCATCGATTGTGGGATCAAAAAACGATCCCTTGACAGTCACTTGGTTGAGTGCCCAGTAATCAGTGCAAAACCTCCAAGTTCCTTCTTTCTTTCTAACAAGTAGAATAGTAGAAGAAAAAGGGGAGGTGCTAGGTTGGATAATACCTTGCTGTAGCATCTCTTCCACTTGTCTTTCAATCTCATTCTTTTGGAAGTGTGCATACCGGTAAGGAGCTACATTAATCGCCTTGGTCTCATCGATTAATAGAATGGCATGGTCATAATGTCTTGAGGGTGGTAGCCCTTGTAGCTCTGCTACGACATCTCCGAACTGCTCCAATAGGTTTCTTACTGCCAATGGAATGTCTTCATGCTTGTTCTGCCCTTCATGATGTTCGACTGTGTTTTCCTCCTTTGTGGCCAAGAGAACCGCAAAACATTGCTGCCCTTTTTCTGTATTGTCGTTCAAGGTTACTTACCTCACAATGATGCACTGCATTGGTTGTGGATGCTTCCCTATGTGCAGTCCCTTCCCTTCTATTGGAAGTGCATGGCTATGGATTCATAGTCAAACATTATCTTGCCTATAGTTTTAAGCCAAGCATTGCCTAAAACCACATCAAGGCCTACCAAGGCTAACACATGCAGTTCTGCCTTTATTTTGACTCCTTGAATCTGCATTGCTACTGCCTTGATAACTTGTGCGCACTTGAGCTTTTGTCGACTTGCCACTCTAACCACAAAGGGTGTAATCCTTTTCAAACATAGCTGGAGTGTTTTGACCAGTTTTGTGTTGATGAAGTTATGGGTGGCTCCACTATCAATCAACACCAAAAAATTCTTGTTGTTTATGGTTGCAAACAACCTCATTGCAGTAGGCTTGGTGGTTGCCCCTAGCTGCATGCAAGTTGATTTTGCTTTCTTCCGCATGATGCAGGGAGTGTACTACCTCTACTTCCTCCTCGTTGTCCATGTGACTTTCTTGATCTTCCTCGCTGCTTTCCTCATGTTCTTCATCACTTACCACTTCAATGATGTTGAACAGCCCTTTCTTGTACTTGTGGCCAACTTGCCACTTATCATTGCACCTAAAGCATAGGCCTCTCTCGATTCTTTTGTTGATCTCTTCAGTTGATAGCTTGAGAGGGTCTTTTGTTTTTGAGGGTGCTGTCTTACATGATGAGGATGCCTTACCTAGTTTGTCCGAGGGTTTGATGACCTTGGTTGTGCTGCGGGTGATGCTTCTCCCATCGTTGATGAGTCTTGCCAACCGAATGCATTGAGTGAGAGAGTTTGGATCCCTCATCTTTACTTCTTGGCTCAGCCAAGGTACAAGGTTGTCTAGAAAAGTGCCAATCAGTGCACTATCCAGCCAATGTCCTACCAATTTGGCCAACCTCTCGAATTCTTCAAGGTAACTTTCCAAGGATCCCTCCTACCTAATCTTGGCAAGCTGTCCCTCATAGTTTGTCATGCTAGATGGGCCAAATCTATTCACTAACTCTTGCATGAAC
Organism: Xylocarpus granatum; assembly: GCA_019650275.1. Classification (NCBI taxonomy): domain Eukaryota; kingdom Viridiplantae; phylum Streptophyta; class Magnoliopsida; order Sapindales; family Meliaceae; genus Xylocarpus; species Xylocarpus granatum. Next base: position 72,606 of record BNST01000465.1, on the reverse strand, counting down.
CTTGTCTAGCCTATCCTTCTACCTTCTCGGCCATAGGTGGCCTTAAGCCAATGCCACCATTGGTTGGCTCTCCCACATAGGTGATAGGATGTAAAATCAACCTTTTCACCTCTCTCAACACCTTGTTTCTCAAAATAAAATTCAGCCTTGGAGATCCATTCGGTTGGATCTCCCTTCTCAAAGGTAGGGAATTCGATTTTTACCTTTGGCTGTGTGTAATGGCTTGGGCTGTCATAATGCCAATCCTCCCTCCTTGTGGTGTGCCATGGTTCTGCCTCAGGGTGATTCTGCACCCTTCTTGGTTGCCATGATGCTGGCCTTCTGTCCAGCACTTCCTAATCGTCGCTATAATCATTGTAGTGATCATGGGGTGAGTGTTTGTTTGGTGAAGTCTCCCTCCTGCTTCCCAAACTCATGCGCCTTCTCCCACTTTCTTGAGAGGGAACTTGCTCCTAGATCGAGTCATTTTCTTGGACTTGGTGCCATGTGACTTTCGATTTGAGCCTCCTAGACATTTGTGGTAGGTTGTCTGTTCCTAGTTTGCTCGATTTAGATATGTTTTCGACAACTCAGGGTGTATCTCTGTTCAATTGTTCAAGAGAATGAATGATAGATGATAGTTGGTGATTGATATCACCAACCTAGTCATTGATCGCATGCTGGTTCCTCTCTAAGGCTAGGATTCGTCCGCATTAGTGACCGAGAAGTCTTCCCCGGTCTGCTCTTGTGGTACATGTGAATGTTGCCTAGATGACATTGTAACCGTGCTGCCTTTTCGATTGAAAGCTGTTCATGATGACCTCTCAATGAGAGCACCAATTTGTTGGGGTGATCGTGCTACCTCTCAACGAGAGCACCAATTTGTTAGGGTCCCGATTTCTTGTCCCATCTTTTCTACACCTTAGGGGTTAGCATGGCTTCTAAACCTCTCCTAACTTGCTGTCCCATTTGATTCTTGAGTTCTTTTCTTTGATTCTCATCCCTAAGCTGTCCCTTGCGATTAACTAATGATAAAAGGATATGTTGAATAGACAAGACAACTCTTAAACCTATCACAACTTGCCTTGGTTGAAGAAGACAACTCTTGACTTCAACCTAAGCTCTTAAGCAAGGAAGACAACTCTTCACCTTGTCTTAAGCCCAAGTTATCTCAAGACAACTCTTAAAAGATAACCAAAATATAAACAAGAATATAAGCAAGAATGCTAAAGCTTGATTCTTGATTAATGAATGAAAACTTACAAATTCGGATCATACCCATGCTATCAAATAATAGATTGTATTTATAGTATTGGACAGCGCTTTTTCTAATTTAACTAGTACTTAATTTCCTTATCCACTTAGGACAAGTTTTCCTAAGACAACTAGAACTTATCAATGTTGACCTTATCCAAATGTTTCATAATTGTACTAGGATTCTTGGTCTTCTTGATTGACTAATCCTATTTTGACTAAACCTCTTTATCCTTATCTTATCTTATCTCCTACAGCTACTGGTCTTTATCTTGCTGCTTCCTTCTAAGATTAGGACTTCCTTATGGCATGTCCTTCTGTCCCAAGACTTCTCCTTGAGGTGAACAACTTGTTGAAGCTAAACCCTTCATGACGTCCTACTGTTGTTGGAGTTCTTCATGCCGTACACATCATTTTCCTGCTCGAATTGCACCATGTGTATCCTGCTGATGCTGGAGTCCTTGGGTTATATGTCCTTGGTTAATTAGGACAAAGCCAGAACCTGTCCTTGGTTATTTGCAAGCTTGTTGTGTGCACGTTCTGGCTCATAGCTGCCTCTCTTGCTACTTGGCGTCTCTCTCGCATCCTCCTTTGCCGTTCACGCTCCCTTTGCCTCCTAAGGTCCTCAACATGAGTGTGCCAGACACCTCTCCCTTGCATGCAGGGATGTTCTGGTTGCTCCTGAAAGTTCACCCCGAGCATTGCTGAACGCGTCCAACGCCTCTACTGAGCCCACGGGGATTTTACAGTTGCTCCTGGAAGCTCTCCCCATGCACCGCCCAATGCGCCCTACACCTCTGCCACACCCACAGGGATATTTTGTTCGCTCTCAGAAGTTTTTCCCTGCACACTTCTGAATGTGTCCAACACTGCTGCAGTGCCCATGGGGATGTTCCGAACACTCTTGGAAGTTCATCCTGCACGTTGCCAAACGCACTCGACACCTCTGCCTCTTACACGGGGATGCTCTGGTCGCGCCCAAAAATTTGTCCCACAAACTGACGAACATACCCGACACCTCTCCTGCGCCCACGGGGATGCTCCGGTCACTCCAAGAAGTTCATCTCGTGCACTGCCCAATGCGTCCGTAGCCTCAAGAATCAAACGGGACAGCAAGTTAGGAAGGATTTCGGTCGGCGTGCTGACCCTTAAGGTGTAGAAAAGTTAGGGAAAGAAATCGGGACCCTAACAGTTTAGTAGTGCATGGGACAAACTTCTGGGAGTGGCCCAAACATTCCCACGGGTGCAGCGGAGTACATGCATTCGGTGGTGCTCGTGATGAAATTTCGGGAGTGACTAGAACATCCTCGTGGGGTGCAGTAGTGGTAGCTGCATGTTCACCTGTGCACTGGAAAAAACTTCCAAGAGCAACCTGATCATCCTTGAGGGCTCAATATTGGATACGTTTGGTAGTGCTCAGTACGAACATCATAGAGGAACAGCAACATCCCTGTAGGCACGGCAGAGGTGCTAGGTGTGTTCGCCAGTGCACTAGATGAAGTTCCGGGAGTGACCAGAACATTCCTGTGGGCATGGCAGCAGCATGGGACACATTTGGCCATGCATGGGATGAACTTTGAGGAGCGACTGAAACATCCCCACATGCGTGGCATAGGCTTCGGGTGTGTTGGGCATTGAACAGGATGAACTTTGGGAGAAACTGAAAAATCCCAGTGGACTTGGCAGAGGCATTGGGCATGTTTGTGAGTGTGCAGGATGGACTTCTAGGAGCAACTGTAACATCCCCGCACATATAGCATTGGCATCGGGTGCATTGGGCAGTGCACGGGAAAAAATTTGGGGACTGTCCGAACATACCTATGGGCTTGGCAGACTTGTTGGGTGTGTTCGGCAATGTGCAGGACGAACTTCTGGGAGCGACTAGAACATCCCTGCTGGCAACTCTTCGGGCAGGCAACTGAAACATCCCAGCAGGCACGGCAGTAGCATGGGACACCTTCGACAGTGTGTGGGATGAACTGATGGGTAAGATCAAAACATCCCAGCTGACGCGGAAGAGGCTTTGGGCACATTTGATGGTGCACAGGACAAACTTCCGGGAGCGACCGAAACATCCACACGAGTGTAGCGAAGGTGTTGGACGCGTTCAGCTGTGCTTGGGACGAACTTACGGAAGCGACTAGAATATCCCAGTGGGCACTGCATAGGCATCGGGCACATTTGGCAGTACGGTGACGAACTTTCGGGAGTGACTGGAACATCTCCACGGGCGCTGCAGCAGCATTAGTGCATGGGATGAACTTCCAATAGCGACCGAAAAATCCCCTAGGCTCAGCAAAGGCTTTGGACATATTTGGCAGTGCGTGGGATGAACTTTTGGGATCGACTGGAATATGCCAGGAGGCATGGCAGAGGCATTGACTGAATTCAGCAGTGCACTTGACAAATTTCAAGGAGTGACCAAAACCTCCCTATGGGTGTGGCAGCGTCGTCGGGTGCTTTTGGTAGTGCACCGGAAGAACTTCCAGGAGCAACTAGAACATCCCCGCGGGTGCATCAGAGTGTTGGGGTCCCGATTTTTTTCCCCAACTTTTCTACACCATAGGGGTCAGCACGCCTACTGAAATCCTTCTTAACTTACTGTCCCGTTTGATTCTTGAGTTCCTTTCTTATTTTATATCCCCTAAGCTGTCCTTCGGGTTAACTAATATATATAAAGATATGTTGGATAGGCAAGACAACTCTTAAACCTATCACAACTTGCCTTGGTTGAAGAAGACAACTCTTAACTTCAACCTTAGCTCTTAAGCAAGGAAGACAACTCTTAACCTTGACTTAAGCCCAAGTTATCTTAAGACAACTCTTAAAAGATAACCGAAATATAAACAAGAATAGAAGCAAGAATGCTTACCTTTGATTCTTGATTAATGAATGAGAAAATAACAAAATTCGTAGCTTATGAGCTCCTCACAAATAATGGGCTGTATTTATAGTCCTAAGACAGCCTTATCCTAATTTAACTAGTACTTAGGTTCCTTATCCACTTAGGATATGTTTTCCTAAGTCAACAAGCTTTTCTAAGTCAAATAAAACATTATCAAGATAGACCATATCCTTTGTGTCTTAATCCTACTAGGATTCTTGGTCTTTCTTGAATTCCTACCTAGACTAGAATTCCTACTTTATCTTGTTTTCTACAGCAGCTGGACTTCCTCTTGGCTTATCCTTTTAGGACTAGGACTTTGAATGCATATCCTTCTGCCCTTAGAATTCTTCTTGTCGCGCTTATCCTATTGCTACTGGAACTCATCATGAGTGTCCTACATTAATTAGCATTAAGTCAAATACTGGTTGGGCTTTACTGCTGGGCTGCATACTTTCTGTTGCTACTCTTGTTATGCACATTTTCTGGCCCATGCTCTCCTTTGTCGCCCCATTTTCTGCCCATTGCCTTTCCTTCATACTTAGGTTCTCAACACAGAGGCATCGGGCGCATTCGGCAGTTCGCGGGATGAACTTCCGGGAGCAACCAGAACATTCCAATACATGCCGAAGTGCCATCAGACACGGTAGGCAGTATGCGGGACAAACTTCTAGGAGTGATCGGAACATCTCCGTGGGTGCGGCAAAGGTGTCAGATGGTTTGGCATTGCTTAGTACGAACTTCCAGTAGCAATTGGAACATCCCTGCAGGCATGTTAGTGGTGTCAGACACGTTTGTTATTGCGCGGGATGAACTTCCGGTAGTGACTGGAACATCCCTGCAGGCACTGCATAGGTGACCGGAACATCCTTACAGGCACGGCTACGGCATTGGACGCATTCTACAATGCATAGGACAAACATCTAGGAGCGGCTGGAACATTCCCATAGGCATGGCAGAGGCGTTGGGTGCATTCGGCAGTGTGCAGAACTTCTGAGAGGTACCAGAACATCCCCCGAGCATGGCAGAGGCTTCCAACGCATTAGGTAGTGCATGGGACAAACTTTTAGGAGCGACCAGAACATCCGCGCAAACACCGCAGCGGTGTTGGGTACGTTCGGCAGTGAGTGGGATGAACTTCCAGGTACGATCAGAAAATCCGCACGGCCTCGGCAGAGGCATTGGATACATTTGGCAGTGGCCGTAACAACTTCTGGCAGCAACCAGAGCATACAGACAGTTGCAGTGGAGGCATCGGGTGCCCGAACCCTGTTGCACCATGAGGCACTGTCTACGAGCCAAGTTGTTTGGGAATGCAGCCCAAAGTGGGCGGTAAATTCCATCTAAGGCTAACTATGCGCGAGAGGCCGATAGCAAACAAGTACCACGAGGGAAAGATGAAAAGGACTTTGAAAAGAGAGTCAAAGAGTGCTTGAAATTGTTGGGAGGGAAGCAGATGGGGGCTGGCGATGCTCCTCTGGCCGGATGCAGAGTCACGAGATCCGGTCTGCCCATCGGCTCGGGGAGCGGACCGATGCAGATTGGGGTGGTGGCCCAAGCCCAGGACTTTGATGGTCTCATGGTGATGTTGTTGTTACGATCTTGGCTGGCAGCGCATACCTCACAGCGTGACATATGCACCCACGTGCTCCCGGCATCGGCCATCGAGCTACCCAATCGGCCCATCTTGAAACATATGAACAAAGGAGTCTGACATGTGTGCAGTCAGGGCCAGAAACCTGAGGTAAGGAAGCTGAGTGGTGGGATCCCTTGCGGGTGCACCGCCGACCGACCTTGATCTTTTGAGAAGGGTTTGAGTGCGAGCATGCCTGTCGAGACCGAAAGATGGTGAACTATGCCTGAGTGGGGCGAAGCTAGAGGAAACTGTGGTGGAGGCCTGCAGTGATACTAACGTGCAAATCGTTTCGTCTGACTTGGGTATAGGGGTGAAAGACTAATCGAACCGTCTAGTAGCTGGTTCCCTCCAAAGTTTCCCTTAGGATAGCTGGAGCCTGGGGGACGAGTTCTATCAGGTAAAGCCAATGATTAGAGGCATCAGGGGGCACAATGCCCTCGACCTATTCTCAAAATTTAAATAGGTAGGATGGCATGGCTCCTCTGCTGAGCTGTACCACATAATTGAGAACTCCAAGTGGACCATTTTTGGTAAGCAGAACTGGCGATGTGGGATGAACCAAAAGCTGGGTTACGGTGCCCAACTGCATGCTAACCTAGAACCCACAAAGGGTGTTGGTGGATTAAGACAAAAGGACATTGGTCATGGAAGTCGAAATCAACTAGCCCCAAAAATGGATGGCACTGATGTGCATAACCTATACTCGGTCATTGGGGCAAGTGCTAGGCCCTAATGAGTAGGAGGGTGCGGTGGTTGTGTTAAAACCCAGGGTGTGAACCTGGGCGAAGCAGCCATTAATGCAGATATTGGTGTTAGTAGAAAATATTCAAACAAGAACTTTGAAGGCCGAAGAAGGGGAAAGGTTTCATCTGAACAGCACTTGCACATGGGTTACAGGATCCTAAGAGATGGGGGAAGCCCAGCCAACAGCACTGCAACATGAGCTTTGAAAGAGAATCGGGTTAAAATTCCCGAACCGAGACGCAGCAGCTGACGACAACGTTAGGGAGTTCAAAGACATCAGTGGGGGCCTCGGGAAGAGTTATCTTTTCTACTTAATGGCCTGCCCACCTAGGAAATGGTTCAACTAAAGCTAAGGTTTAGTGGCCGGAAGAGCACCGCACATCACATGGTGTTTAGTGCGCCCCCGGTGGCCCTTGAAAATCTGGAGGACCAAGTGCCGCCCACACCCAGTCGTACTCATAACTGCATCAGGTCTCCAAGGTGAACAGTCTCTGGTTGATGGAGTAATGTAGGCAAGGGAAGTCGGCGAAATGGATCCTTAACTTTGGGAAAAGGATTGGCTCTGAGGACTGGGCATGGTGGGTCCCAGCCCCAAACCTATTAGCTGTCTGCAGACTGCTCGAGCTGCTCCTATAGTGAGAGCGGGTCGTCACGTTTCAGCTAGGGGACGGACTGGGATTTGCCCCCTTGGGGTCCTTCCCCAAGGCGTCAAACAGTTAACTCAAAACTGGTATGGACAAGGGGAATCTGACTGTTTAATTAAAACAAAACATTGTGATGGTTCCCAATGAATGCTCACGCAATGTGATTTCTGCCCAGTGCTCTGAATGTCAAAGTGAAGAAATTCAACCAAGCATGGGTAAATGGTAGGGGTAAACTGTGACTCTCTTAAGGTAGCCAAATGCCTTGTCATCTAAATAGTGACGCACATGAATGGATTAACAAGATTCCCATTGTCCCTATCCACTATCCAGCAAAACCACAGCCAAGGGAACGGGCTTGGCAGAAATCAGTGGGGAAAGAAGACCCTGTTGAGCTTGACTTTAGTCTGACTTTGTGAAATGACTTGAGAGGTGTAGTATAAGTGGGAGCCAGAAATGGTGAAGGTGAAATACCACTACTTTTAACATAATTTTACTTATTCTGTGAATTAGAAGCGGGACAGCGCCCCTTTTTTTGGACTCGAGCCCCACTATTGGCGGGTCAATCTGGGTAGAAGACATTGTTAGGTAAGGAGTTTGGCTGGGTGGCACATCTGTTAAAAGATAACATAGGTGTCCTAAGATGATCTCAACTGAGAATAGAAATCTTGTACAGAACAAAAGGGTAAAAGCTCGTTTGATTCTGATTTTCAGTATGAATACAAACATGAAAGCGTGGCCTATCATCCTTTAGATCTTTGGGATTTGAAGGTAGTAGTGTCAGAAAAGTTACCACAGGGATAAATGGCTTGTGGCAGCCAAGTGTTCATAGCGACGTTGCTTTTTGATCCTTCGATGTCAGCGCTTCCTATCATATTGAAGGAGGATTCACCAAGTGTTGGATTGTTCACCCACCAATAGGGAACGTGAGCTGGGTTTAGACCATCGTGAGACAGGCTAGTTTTAGCCCTACTGATGGCTGCATCATAATAGTAATTCAACCTAGTATGAGAGGAACCATTGATTCACACAATTGGTCATTGCGCTTGGTTGAAAAGCTAGTGGCACAAAGCTACCGTGCACTGATTATGACTGAACACCTCTAAGTCAGAATCCGGGCTAGAGTGATGCGTGTGCCTGCTGCCCGATTGCCAACCAGCAGTAGGGACCCTTGAGGCCCCAGAGGCACATGTCACAGGCCAAGCCCCCATGATGGACCGGCCACAGGGGGTGTCTTAAAGCTCAATTCCCACCAAGCAGTGGGTAGAATCATTTCCAGATCACTTAAATATGCTACGGGGTATTGTAGGTGGCAGAATGGCCTTGCTGCCACGATCCACTGAGATTCAGCCCCGTGTCACTCCATTTGTCCCTCTCCTTCCTGAATGCTATCCGGTTGTCCCTCCCCGTCTCTCTCACTTTGGTTGGAGATGTCTCGAGGCTAGACAATGGGACAAGAACACTTCAATGGGCCACGCGCACCAAGTCCTTGTGCCCGCTCCCAGTGCTCGGTCCCAGCCAAAGCAAGGTCTCGATCGTGTTAAGGCATTGGTGTATCACCTTATGTGCCTGTGCTTGGTCAGGCGAAGGCACCCAAGCGCTGCAAGTGCCTGCACATGCCACCCAGCCACCATTTTTTTTCGGCCAAGTGAGTTAACAGGGAGGGAATTTTCACAAAAACCCCCCAACCCAAAATCTTGCATATTTCTCAAACTGAGGATACACTGTGGGCGCGATACGCCGCAACATCAATTGCAGACCGGGTGATGCAGGCGGTGATGTGTGGCCAGGCCATGGTAAAAGGGCATTGCATGTGTGTGGGCACCGTAACAGTTGGTCTTTCTTGAATTCTTACTTAGACTAGAATTCCTACTTTATCTTGTTTTCTACAGCAGCTGGACTTCCTCTTGACTTATCCTTTTAGGGCTAGGACTCTCAATAATTATCCTTTTGCCCTTAGAATTCTTCTTGTCACAACTATCCTATTGTTACAGGAATTCATCATGCATTTCCTGCTGCTGCCCTCTCTTGCTGCCTGGTGCCTTGCGCGTATTCTCTCACGCTCCGTTTGCCTTCTAAGGTCCTCAACAGGCCATGATTGTGCGGGGACTGACCTCCATGCTTGGGCAAGCCGGTGCGGGCCTTGTGTACAGCGCATTCCATAAGTCGTAGTACAAGGTATGCAGAAAAGCTTACACATGTATGGTGCAATGCCCTCGCTGCTGGCAGGCCATGATTGTGTGGGGACTGACCTCCATGCTTGGGCAAGCGAATGCAGACCTTGTGTGCAGCGCATTCCATAAGTCATAGTACAATGTATGCAGAAAAGATTACCCGAGTATGGTGTGATGCCCTCGCTGCTGGCAAGCCATGAACGTGCGGGGACTGACCCCCATGCTTGGGTGAGCCGGTGCAGACCTTGTGCGCAATGCATTCCAGAAGTTTGTCCCATGCACTGCCAAATGCGCCCGACGCCTCTGCTGCACCCACAGGGATGTTCTAGTTGCTCCCAGAAGTTTGTCCCAAGCACTTCCGAACTCGTCTGACACCTTTGTCACGCCAGTAGGGATGTTTCATTTGCTCACAGAATTTCATCCCATGCACTGCTGAACGTGTCAAATGCTGCTGCGGTACCAGTGGGAATTTTCTTGTCACTCTCGAAAGTTCATCCTGTGCACTCTCAAATGTGCTCGATGCCGCTTCTGTGCCTGCAGGGATGTTCCAGTCACTCCCAGAAGTTCGTCCTTAGCACTGCTGAATGCGTCTAACTTCTCTATCGAGCCTGAGGGGATTTTTCGGTCGCTCCTTGAAGGTCATCTAGTGCACTGCCGAAAGTGTCCGACGATGCTGCCGTGCCTGCTGGGATGTTCTGGTCACTCCCGGAAGTTTGTTCTATGCACTGTCGAATGCGTCTGATGTCTCAGCCAAGCCTGTAGGAATTTTCTGGTCTCTACCTGAAGTTCCTCCTGTGCAAGCCGAACTGTTGGGGTCCCGATTTCTTGTCCCAACTTTTTTACACCTTAGGGGTTAGCACGACTTCTAAAAACCTCTCCTAACTTGCTGTCCCATGTGATCCTTGAGTTCTTTTCTTTAATTCTCGTCCCCTAAGCTGTCCTTTAGGATAGATTAATGAATTAAGGATATGTTGGATAGGCAAGACAACTCTTAAACCTATCACAACTTGTCTTGGTTGAAGAAGACAACTCTTTGACTTCAACCTAAGCTCTTAAGCAAGGAAGACAACTCTTCACCTTGTCTTAAGCCCAAGTTATCTCAAGACAACTCTTAAAAGATAACTAAAATATGAACAAGAATACAAGCAAGAATGCTAAAGCTTGATTCTTGATTAATGAATGAAAAAACATAAAAATTTGGAGCATCTCCTCATGCTAACAAATAATGGGCCGTATTTATAGTCTAAGACAGCCTTATCATAATTCAACTAGTACTTAGGTTCCTTATCCACTTAGGATATGTTTTCCTAAGTCAACAAGCTTTTCTAAGTCAACTAAAACATTATCAAGATAAACCTTATCCCATTGTTTCCTAATCCTACTAAGATTCTTGGTCTTTCTTGAATTCTTACTTAGACTAGAATTCCTACTTTGACTAAGTCTTTCTGTCCTTATCTTATCTCCTCTCCTACAGCTGCTGAACTTCTTCTTGCCATTTCCTTCATGGATTAGAACTTCCATTATGTCCTTTTCTCCAAGACTTCTCTTTGGCATGGTCATCTTGCTGAAGTCAAACCTGCCATGATGTCCTGCTGCTGCTGGAGTTCTTCATGTCGTCTATGTCCTTTTCCTGCTAGAACTCTTCTCGACATGGACGTGTTGTTGCTGCTGGAGTTCTTCTTGATGCAATTGTCGTTCTTCTGTTGGAACTCCTGTTGCTGTGAATGTCTTTCATTAATTAGGATTAAGTCAAATACTAGCCGGGCTTCACTGCTGGGCTGCACACTTACTGTTGCCATGCTTGTTGTGCACATTTTCTGGCCCATGCTCTCCTTTGCTGCCTCATTTTCTGCCTGTTGCATTTCCTGCATACTTAGGTTCTCAACACGAATGCACCTAACGCCTCTGCTATGCCTGTGGGGATGTTCCGGTCACTCTCGAAAGTTGGTTCCAAGCACTGCCCAATGTGTCCGATGCCTCTGCCGAGCTTGAGATGATTTTCTAGTTGCTCCTGAAGGTTCACTCCCAGAAGTTTGTTTGGAGCATTGCCGAACATGTCCAACACCTCTGCCGTGCCTATAGGGATGTTCCGGTCGCTCCTAGAAGTTCATCCCGACAACTGCCGAGCATGCCTGATGCCTCTGCCAAGTCTACGGGGATGTTCTGGTTGCTCCCAAAATTTTGCCCCATGCACTGCCGAATGCTCCCGACACCTCTGCTGCGCTCTCGGGGATGTTCTGGTCGCTCCTAGAAATTCATCCCGTGAACTGATTAATGTGCCCGAAGCCTCATCCACGCCTGCGGGGATATTTGGTCGCCCCCGGAAGTTCATACTGCACACTGCTGAATGCACACAACACCTCCTCCTTGCTTGAAGGGATGTTCCCATTGCTCCTGGAAGCTCGTACCGTGCACTGCCCAATGCACCCGAAGTCTCTGCCGTGCCAATGGGGAGATTCCGGTTGCTTCTGGAAGTTCATCTTGTGCATTGCTTAGTGTGTCCCACGCCATTACCATGCCCACGTGAACGAATCCATCGCTCCCAGAAGTTCGTCCCACACACTGCCAAACGTGTACATGGCCTATGCCAAGCCCACAGGGATTTTTCGGTATGTCCTAGAAGTTCATCCTGCCCATTGCCGAACATGCCCAATGCCGCTGTCTTGCCTGCAGGAATGTTCCGGTTGCTCTCGGAAGTTCGTCCCACGCACTGCCAAACGTGTTTGACACTGCTGCTGCGCCCACGGAGATCTTCTGGTCGCTCCTGGATGTTCGTCCCACACACTAGAAAATGCCCCCAATGCCTCTACCGCGCCTTCTTGGATGTTCCAGTCGCTCCTGGAAATTCATCCCTCACATTGCCGAACACGCCTGACGCCTCTAATGTGCCCGTAGGGATATTCCGGCCACTCTCAAAAGTTTGTCTCGTGCACTACCAAATGTGTCCCATGGCGGAGCCATGCCCATGGGGATGTTTCGGTCGCTCTTGAATGTTCATCCCGTGTACTGCCCAACATGCCCGAAGCATCTACTACACCCATAGGGATGTTTCGGTCACTCCCAGAAGTTCAACCCGCGCACTGCTGAACATGCCCGACGCTACTGCTGCACCTGTGGGGATTTTCTTGTTGCTCCTGGAAGTTCATCCTAGGCACCGATGAACACCTCCATTGCCTCTTCCACGCCCGCTTGGATGTTCCAGTCGCTCGCGAAAGTTCGTCCCACGTACTGCCAAACATGACAGACACTGCTGCTACGCCTGTGGGGATTTTTCGGTCACTCCCGGAAGTTTGTCCCATGCACTGCCGAACGTGTCCGACGCTGTTACTGCATGCGCGGGGTTGTTTCTGTCGCTCCCGGAAGTTCATCCTGCGCACTGCCTCACATGCCAACAACTGTGCCGTGCCTGGGGGGATGTTCCAATCACTTATGGAAGTTCATCCTGTGCACTGCTGAATGCACCCGATGCCTCTGCAGCAGCCGCAGGGATGTTTCAGTCACTTCCGACAGTTTGCTCCGCGCACTGCTGAACATGCCCGATACCACTGTGGCACTCACAGGGATGTTCCGGTGACTCCTGGAAGTTCATCTCGTGCACTGCTAAATGTGCCTGAAGCCTCTGCTGCACCCACTGGGATGTTCGAGTCACTCCGGGAAGTTAATCCCGTGCACTGCCCAATGTGCCTGAAGCTTCTATCATGCCCATGGGGATGTTTCTGTCACTTCTGGAAGTTCATCCCGTACGTTTGTCCTGCACACTTCTGAATGCGCCCAACACCTTTGCCATGCCCACGGGGATGCTCCAGTTACTGCCAGAAGTTCTTCCATTGCACTGTCCAATGCGCCCGAAGCCTCTGCCGCACCCACAGGGATGTTCCAGTCGCTCCCGAAAGTTTGTCCCTGCACTGGCAAACATGCTCAACACCTATACCGCGCCTGCAGAGATGTTCTGGTTGCTACCCGAAGTGCGTCCTGAGCACTGCCAAATGCTCCCGAAGCCGCTACTGTGGCCACGAGGCTATTTTGGTAGCTTCCAGAAGTTTGTCCCAGGCAGTGCCAAACACATCCTGCACCTCTGCAGAGCTCGCGGGGATTTTTCGATCACTTTTGGAAGTTCGTCCTGAGCACTGCTGAACATGCTCAACACCTTGCTGGCCCTGCACGAATGTTCCAGTCACTCCCAAAAGTTTGTCCCGTGTACCCAATGTGCCTGAAGGCTCTGCCAAGCCCACGGGGATGTTCTAGTCGCTCTCAAAAGTTCATCCCATGCACTGCCAAACGCGCCCGATACTGCTGTCATGCCCACAGCAATTTTCCTGTCTCTCCCATAAATTCGTCCCGTACACTGCCAAATGCACACGATGCTTTTGCCACGCTGCCAGGGATGTTCTAATCGCTCTCTAAAGTTTGTCCCGCCCACTGCCCAACACACCCAAAGCCTCTGCTGTGCCCGCGGGATTTTTCGGTTGCTCCTGGAAGTTCATCCCACGAACTGCCCAACGCACCCAAAGCCTTTGCTGTGCCTGTTGGGATATGCCGGTCGGTAATATAAGTTCATCCCGTGCACTGCCGGTTGCGCACGATGCTGCTGCTGCACGAGCGGGGATGTTCTAGACACTCCTCGAATTTCATCTCGAGCACTGCCATAAGCGCCCAACGCCTCTACCTAGCCCAAAAGGATTTTCCAGTTGCTTCTCGAAGTTCATCCCACGCACTGCTAAATGCACCCGATGCCTCTACAGAGCTTGCAGGGATGTTCTAGTCGCTCCTGGAGGTTTGTCCCATGCACTGTTGAACGTGCATGACACGTCTTCAACACCCATGGGGATGTTCCAGTCACTCCCAGAAGTTCATCCTGCGCACTGTCAAACGCGTCCGACACCGCTGCTGCACTCGTGGGGATGCTCTGGTCGCTTTGGAAAGTTCATCCCACACACTGCCCAACGTGCTCGAAGCCTCTACCACAGCCGCAGGGATGTTCTAATCACTCCTGGAAGTTCGTTCCAAGCACTACCAAACACGTCCGCCACATTAGCTGAGCCCGTTGGGATTTTTTGGTCACTCCCAAAAGTTCATCCTACGCACTACCAAATGCACCCAAAGCCCCAGCTGCATGAACAGACATGTTTTGTTGCTCCCGAAAGTTCATCCTGCACACTGCCAAACTGTTGAGGACCTTAGGAGGCAAAGGGAGTGTGAGCGAATGCGTGCAAGGCACCAAGCAGCAAGAGAGGCAGAAACAGACCAGAATGTGCGCACTACAAGCATGCATGCAGCATGCAGTGAAGCACGGCCAGGTTCTGAGTCTGTCCTAACTAACTGCAGAAATCCAAGCCAAGAAGAAAACCAGCATTGGCAGGACATGCATGAAGCAATCCGAGCAGGAGAAGGACATGGACGGCATGAAGAACTCCAGTAGCAGCAGGATGTCGTGGCAGGTTTGACTTCAGCAAGATGTTCACATCAAGGAGAAATCTTAGAATGGAAGGACACGCCAAATGAAAGTCCTAATCCTAGAAGGAAATGACAAGATGAAGGTCAGCAGCTGTAAGAGAGGAGATAACATAAGGACGGAGAGATTTAGTCAAAGTAGGAATTCTAATCTAAGTAGGAATTAAAGAAAGACCAAGAATCCTTGTAGGATTAGGAAACAGTGGAATAAGGTCTATTTTGATAATGTTTTAGTTGACTTCGAATATTTTGTTGACTTAGGAAAACATATCCTAAGTGGATAAGGAACCTAAGTACTAGTTGAATTAGGATAAGGCTATCTTAGGACTATAAATGCAGCCCATTATTTGTGAGGAGGAGATATGCTCCAAATTTTGTATTTTTCTCGTTCATTAATCAAGAATCAAGGTTAGCATTCTTGCTTCCATTCTTGTTTATATTTCGGTTATCTTTTAAGAGTTTTATTGAGATAACTTGGGCTTAAAACAAGGTTAAGAGTCATCTTCCTTGCTTAAGAGTTTAGGTTGAAGTCAAGAGTTATCTTCTTCAACCAAGGCAAGTTGTGATAGGTTTAAGAGCTGTCTTGCCTATCCAACATATCCTTTATACATTAGTTAATCCCAAAGGACAGCATAAGAGACAAAAATCCAAGAAAAGAACTCAGGAATCAAACAAGACAGCAAGTTAGGAAGGTTTTTAGTAGGCGTGCTTACCCCTGAGGTGTAAAAAAGTTATGAAAAAAAATTGGGACCCCAAAAAATTGGTGCTTTCATTGAGAGATCAGCACAATCACCATCCAGTTGAGAGGTATGATGATCACCCTAACAAATTTGCTCTTGTTGAGACATCAATTAATTGCAAGGCAACACAGTTACCATGTCATCTAGGCAGCATTCACCCGCACCATAGGAACAGATCGGGGAAGACTTCTCAGTCACCAACCCAGGAAGAATTCTTGCCTTGGAGAGGAACCAGAATGTGATCAATGACCAAGTAGGTGATATCAAACACAACTATCATCTATCATTCATTCTCTTGTACAATTGAAGAGAGATACACCTCAAGTAGTTGGAAAATAAGTCCAAATCGAGCAGGGCAGAAATAGCCACCTACCACAAACATCTAGAAGGCTACAATCAAAAGTCACATGGCACCAAGCTCATGAGGACGAATCTGACCAGGAGCAACTTCCCTCTCAAGAAAGGGGGAAAAGGTTCATGAGTTTGGGAAGCAAGAGGGAGACTTCACCAAACGAACACCCACCCCATGATCATTATAATGAGCATAGCAACGATGAGGAAGTGATGGACAGAGGGCCCGCATCATGGCAACCAAGAAGGGTGCTGAATCACCTTGAGGTAGAACCATGGCGCACCACAAGGAAGGGAGGATTCTCACTACAACAGCCCAAGCCATTACACATGGCCTAAGGTAAAAATCAAATTCCCTACCTTTGAGAAGGGAGATCCAACCGAATAGATCTCCAAAGCTGAATTTTACTTTGAGAAACAAGGTATTGAGAGAGGTGAAAGGGTTGATTTTGCATCCTATCACCTATGTGAGAGAGCCAACCAATGGTGGCATTGGCTTAAAGCCACCTATGGTCGAGAAGGTAGAAGGATAGGCTGGACAAGGTTCACATAAGAGTAGTGAACAGATTTGGCCTGACTAGCATGAAAAACTATGAAGGGATAGCTTGCCAAGATTAGACAAGAGGGATCTCTAGAAAGCTACCTTGAAGAATTCAAGAGGTTGGCAGAATTGGTAGGACATTGGCCAGATAATGCACTAATTGGCACTTTTCTAGATGGCCTTGTACCTTGGCTAAGCTGAGAAGTGAAGATGAGGGATCCAAACTCTCTCACTCAGTGCATTCGATTGGCAAGACTCATCAACGATGGGAGAAGCATCACCCGCAGCACAACCAAGGTCATCAAACCCTCGGACAAATAAGATAAAGCATCCTCATCAAGTAAGATAGCACCAGCAAAAATAAAAGACCCTCTCAAACTATCCACTAAAGAAATCAATAGGAGAATAGAAAGAGGCTTCTATTTTAGGTGTAATGATAAGTGGCAAGTTGGCAACAAGTGCAAGAAAGGGATGTTCAACATTATTGAAGTGGTAAGTGATGAAGAACACGAGGAAAGCAGCAAGGAAGAACAAGAAAGTCGCATGGACAGCAAGGAGGAAGCAGGGACAGAACACTTCCCTGATCATGCGGATGAAGACGAAATCAACTTATATGCAGTAGGGGCAACCACCAATCCTACTGCCATAAGGTAAGAGTGGCAAGCGGACAGAAGCTCAAGTGCGTACAAGTGATCTAGGCGGTAGCAATGCAGATTCAAGGAGTCAAAATAGAGGCAGAACTGATGTCTTAGCCCTGGCAAGTCTTGATGTGATTTTAGGCAATGCGTGGCTTAAAACCATAGGCAAGATAATGTTCGACTACAAATCAATGGCCATGCAGTTCCAATGGAAGGGAAGGGACTGCACGTGGGAGGCATCCACCTTCAATACAGCGTATCATTGTGAGCTAAGTACCCTTGAACAACTATACAAAAAAAGGGCACAATGTTTGTGGTCCTCTTGGCCACAAACAAGGAAAACACAGCTGAACATAATACACACGAAGACATACCAATGGGAGTAAGGAATCTACTGGACCAATTCGGAGATGTCTTAGGAGAGCCACAAGGGTTACCACCCTCAAGACATTATGACCATGCCATCTCATTAATCGACGAAACCAAGGTGATTAATGTAGCACCTTATCGATATGCACATTCTAAAAGAGCAAGATCGAAAGACAAGTGGAAGAGATGCTACAGCAAGGTATTATTCAACCTAGCACTTCCCTTTTTTCTTCTCCCATTCTACTTGTTAGAAAGAAAGATGAAACTTAGAGGTTTTGCACCAATTATCAGGCACTCAACCAAGTGACTATCAAGGATTGGTTCCCGATCCGAACAACTGATGATATGTTCGATGAGTTACATGGAGCAAAGTTGTTCACTAAGCTGGATCTTAAGGCCAGATATCATCACATACGCATGAAAGAAGAGGATGTGCAGAAGATAACATTTTGGACTCATAGTGGACACTACGAATACCTAGTCATGCCCTTTGAGCTATGCAATGCACCCTCCACCTTTAAAGCAGCCATGAACAACATCTTTAAGCCTTATTTGTGTAGGTATGTCTTGGTCTTCTTTGATGACATTTTGGTGTATTCTAGGAACCACGATGATCACATAGAACACTTAGAAAAAGTACTAGAAGTGTTAAGAAGAAATCATTTTGTCATCAAGCCATCCAAGTGCACATTCATCCAAAAGGAGCTTAAATACCTCGGTCACATCATATCCGAAGATGGAGTGAAGGTAGACCAATAGAAAATAGGAGCCATGAAATCATGGCCGATTCCTAAGAATGTCACAGAACTTAGAGGATTTCTAGGGTTAACAGGCTGTTACCACCAATTTGTTTGCAAATATGGTGCCACAGCAAAACCATTAATGGACTTGTTGAAGAAGGACAGATTCCTATGGATAGAGAAGAGTGAAGACGCATTCAAGTTGTTGAAGTAAGCTATGTGTGAGACCCCAATGTTAGCACTACCCGACTTCAACCAAACCTTTGAGCTATACATTGACGCATGTCAAGATGGCATAAGTTCTATCCTCAGTTAAACTGGATGACCTATTGCACACATGAGCAAAGTCTTAGGGCCCATGAAGAAAGAATGGTCAGTATACGTTAGGGAGTTGCTTTCCATCATCCATGCAATCAAGGTATGGTGACCTTACTTTTTGGGAGGAAATTCCTGATCATTACAGATTAACAACCGTTGAGAAGCCTCATGGAGCAGAAAATTACCACCCCAGAGTAGCAAAAGTTCCTTGTCAAGTTACTGGGTTATGAGTATGAAATAATATACAAACTAGGCAAGGAAAACAAGGTGGCAAACGCATTGTCCAGAAGCAATGGAAGTCAAGCATTGTGGATAGCATGTGAGCCTAATGACGCATGCCTCACTGCCATTAGCAGAGTGGAGTGGAATGTATGGATAGAAATCAAGGAGGCAATAGAAATTAACCCTCAAAGCCAAGAGCTCATGGTGAAGATCAAGAATTTTGACCCTAAGGTTAGTAAATTCACCATATAGAATGGATATATTTGGCACAACCAATAGGTATAAGTACCAAACATACCAAGACTAAAAGGAAAGATCTTGAATCACTTCCACAACTTATGGGAAAGGGGACATTCAAGATGGTTCCGTATTTACATGTGGATCAAGTTATTCGTTTGGTGGGATGGACTTAAGGCTGAGATCAAAAAGCTAGTCCGAGAATGTGATGTTTGTTAGTGCACCAAATGAGTAGGTGGTAAGACAAAGGGATTATTTCAGCCTTTGCCAGTACCAGGACAGGTTTGGGAAGACTTGACAACGGACTTTATTACGGGAATGCCCAACAGCAAGGGTTACATGGTGATATTAATCGTAGTGGACAGACTCAGCAAGAGTGCACACTTTGTGCCACTCAAGCAACCCTACACGGTAGAAGAAGTAGCTCAAGACTTCATCAAGAATGTGGTAAGACTTCATGGCATACCACGAGCAATGCTGTTCAATGGAGACACTATCTTTATGAGCAAATGCTGTCCACAATGCTTGACCTCTATTGCTTCTGGACAATGCATTTGCCACTTTGTTTTCCTTGCCAGGCTTGTAGATTATTTCATATTCATAACCTAGTAACTTGAAAAGGAACTTTTACTGCTCCGGGGTGGTAATTTTCTGCTCCATGCGGCTTCTTAAGGGTTGTTGATCTGTAATGATCAGGAATTTCCTCCCAAGAAGGTAAGGTCACCATACTTTGACTGCATGGATGATGGCCAACATCTCCTTGGCGTATACTAACCATTCCTTCTTCATGGGCCCTAAGATTCTGCTCATGTATGCAATGGGTCTTCCGACTTGACTGAGGACAGTACTTATGCCATCTTGACATGCGTTAGTGTAAAGCTCGAAGGTTTGGTTGAAGTTCGGCAGTGCTAACACTGAGGTGTCACACATAGCTTGCTTCAACAACTTGAATGCGTCTTCACTCTTCTCTGTCTATAGGAATCCATCCTTCTTCAGCAAATCTGTTAGCGGTTTTGCTATGGCACCGTATTTGTGAACAAATCAATGATAATAGCCTATTAAACCTAGAAGTCCTAAGTTCTGCGACATTCTTAGGAATTGGCCATGTTTGCATGGCTCCTATTTTTCGTTGGTCTACCTTCACTCCTTTGGATATGATGTGACCGAGGTATTCAAGCTCCTCTTGCATGAATGTGCACTTGGCTGGCTTGATGATGAAACGATTTCTTGTTAACATGTCTATCACTTTTGCTAAGTGTTCTATGTGATCATCATAGTTCCTAGAATAGACCAAAATGTCATCAAAGAAGACTAAGACAAACTTGTGCAAATAAGGTTTGAAGATGTCGTTCATGGCTACTTGAAAGGTGGAGGGTGTGATGCATAATCCGAAGGGCATAACTAGGTACTCGTAGTGTCCACTAGGAATCCGAAATGCTGTCTTCTGCACATCCTATTTTTTTCATACATATTTGAATATATCCCACCTTAAGATCTAGCTTGGTGAACAGCTTTGCTCCATGTAACTCATCTAGCATATCATCAATTATTGGGATCGCAAAACGATCCATGACAGTTGCTTGGTTAATTGCTCGATAATTGGTGCAAAACCTCCAAGTCCCATCTTTCTTTCTAATAAGTAGAATGGGAGAAGAAAAAGGTAAGGTGCTAGGTTGGATAATCCCTTGCTGTAACATCTTTCACTTGTCTTTCGATCTCGTTCTTTTGGAAGTGTGCATACCAGTCAAGTGCTAGATTAATCGCCTTGGTTTCGTCAATTAATGGGAATGGCATGGTCGTAATGTCTTGAGGGTGGCAATCCTTGTGGCTCTCCTAAGACATCTCCGAGTTACTCTAGTAGGTTCCTTATTCCTATTGGTATATCTTCGTGTGTATGATGTTCGGCTGTGTTTTTCTTTTTTGTGAGCAAGAGAACCGTAAAACATTGTGCCCTTTTCTATATAGTCGTTCAAGGGTACTTACCCCACAATGATGCGCTGCATTGGTAGTGGATGCTTTCGACTTGCAGTCCCAAAACAATTTTTTTCCATTAATGGTTATGAACAACCTCATGCCAGTAGGCTTGGTGGTTGTCTCTACTGCATGCAAATTGATTTCGCCTCTTTCCGCATCACCAGGGGAGTGTTCTGCCTCTGCTTCCTCCTGGCTTTCCATGCAGTTTTCTTGTTCTTCCTCGCTGCTTTCCTCGTGTTCTTCATCACTTACTACTTCAATGATGTTGAACAACCCTTTCTTGCACTTGCGGCCAACTTGCCACTCATCGTTGCATCTAAAACATAGGCCTCTTTCGATCCTCCTATTTATTTCTTCAGTGGATAGTTTAAGAGGGTCCTTTGTTTTTGCGGGTATTATCTTACTAGATGAGGATGCTTTAACTAATTTGTCCAAGGGTTTGATGACCTTGGTTATGCTACGGGTGATGCTTCTTCCATCGTTGATGAGTCTTGCCAACCGAATGCACTGAGTGAGAGAGTTTGGATCCCTCATCTTTAGTTCTCGGCTTAGCCAAGGTACAAGGCCGTTTAGAAAAGTGGCAATTAGTACACTATCTGGTCAATATCCTAATAATTCGGTCAACCTCTCGAATTCTTCAAGGTAGCTTTCTATGGATCCCTCTTGTCTAATCTTGGCAAGCTGTCCCTCATAGTTAGTCATGCTAGAGGGGCAAAATCTATTCACTAACTCTTGTGTGAACCTTGTCCTGTGGGAGAGCCAACCAATGGTGGCATTGGCTTAAGGCCAACTATGGCCGAGAAGGAAAAAGGATAGGCTGGACAAGGTTCACACAAGAATTGATGGACAGATTCAGCCCCTCCAGCATCACCAATATTTGCTCCGAGTTTGATGGGAACCAAGTCTTTCCTTCATCAAATCTGGAGAGTGCTGCACCAGTTCAGAACTTGGAATACTCATCTTTACCTCCTGAGATGACTGTAGAGGAAAAAAATAGTACATAGAAGATGCGCATGCATGCCCAAGTGATGGTAACGCTAAGGACACAAGCGTTCCAGGTCCTGACTTGGTATGTCTGAATGCCAAGTTAAAGGTGCAGATGTCTTGTGATAAGTTGAACAATGCATCTGCCAAACGTCCTCATTCATCTGTTCATGTTCATGCTGCTACTTCTACATCTCTACCATATCAGTTGCAGAACAATGACTTAAGAGCTCCAATAGTTTCCACTGGACTGCTGTCTACATCTTCATTAGAACTGACCACAATGGAGAGACAGCAAATTGAATTGGATGCAGCATTAAATAAGTCTTCAAATGGATTGCAAGAACATTCCAATGCTTCAACAAATTATCCACCATAAAATATTCCAACAAGGACTATGCAGGACCAATTAGAAGACAAAGTTCCTAATCATATTCTTGTCCAGATTGAAAGACTTACTGATCTTTCATGGACAGCTTTACAAGCTGCAAGAGGTCAGACCTTTAGACCATTCATTTTTCAAATTGCAGCAAAAAATATGCATAGCATGCAGCAAGTTTTGCAAGGCACAAATATTGATCAAAAGCCATATCTGCACCTGTTTTAGACCCTCAATTCCTTGGACGCAACAAAGATTATTTGGGTTGCAAATTGAACACTAAAGATCCAGACATTCCATGCAATAGGTCAGGCATTCTATATAGCAACCCCATTGCCAGAACAAATGCCCAAAGTCGCATGGATAACGAGGACAAAGCCGAGGTAGTACGCTCCCCAGATCAACTTGCATGCAGTAGGAGCAACCACCAAGCCTACTGCCATGAGGTTGTTCGCAACCATTAATGGAAAGAATGTTTTGGTGTTGATTGATAGTGGAGCCACCCATAACTTCATCAACACAAAACTGGTCAAAACACTCCATCTATGTCTGAAAAGGATTGCACTAAATTTATTAAAAACAATAGAAAATTGGCTAAAACATAGTTTAGTAGCTCCTAGATTATAAAATGTCTGAAAAACAAAAAATAAGAGAATTATATAGTAAATATCCAGATTATGATTGGACAGTTAATTTTGAAGAAATTCCAGATTTAGATGATTGTAGTTTATTTATAGATATGGTATATGGAGAAAATTATCCTAGAATAGGAGAAAAGAATAAGAAATATGAAGAAATAAAAAATCTGAAAGATATATAATTAGTAACCAGAGAAAATGTGACATGGAAGAAGAAAAAATAGAAAATAAGGAAATGTTATCAGAAGATATAGATCTACTAGAAATATTAAGAAATGGAGTAAATACGGAAGAATATATTTTACCTCTAGAGGAAGTAGAAAACCCAAAATATGATGAATATATAGAAGATAGAATTTTAGCAAGTACATCTTCAGGAGTAGTAGATAGTACAGGAAATTTACCTCAGATAGAAATGCAACCAACAAGAACTTTCCCTGGTGCAGATAGACAATCTACTAGTACAGGATGTATACCTGAATTAAAAAGCAAAGGATATAGTAGAAAATTTCCTTATGAACAGGTAACATTACCCTCAGCCATGGCAAATAGTGGAAGCATGTTAGTATGAACAGGTAACAGATACAAATAGCACAGCCATATTTAAACAGACCACAGATATCCGGTCACAGAACAATATACCACGGTCCAAAGAGGTTAAACTTTCCTCAGAAAGAGGATGAGAACCCTCAATTTACGTTGTGGCTTTTTGTTACTAGGATTTATGTTCTAATTTAAAAATGGAAGCTTTTGACAGGAGAAGAAGAGAATTACTTTTCTTTTTCACTCACTTAGATCCATCAACCTAGCACTATTCTGATGTATAAATGTTTAGCCTATCATTCTAACAACTACTATTCACAATCAGTTTAAAATAATTCTAAATTTACCAAAGTTGTTTAAAGAAGCCAACAGCCGGAGTTTCAACGGCGTTGGAGTTTCGGAATAAGACTAACAAGAGAGAGACTCTCAATCTTGTTAGAATATGTTGAGAGTTTAAGAATTTATTTACCTTTGAACTCTGAAAGCTGAATATGCTGAAGAGATAGGAAGAGAAATTGCTGTAAATGAGAGAGTTTTTTGGGAAAATGAACTTCTGATTTCTTATTCATATTGAACTCCTTATATACACATCTAAAGTAACCTTAGGTTAGATAACCCTGATTACTTTTTACAAACACTAGTTAACAGGAATAAAAAGTACATGCATAATTATTAAAGAAAACAGTTGTTTTTGTCTGGGCAGCATTGTCGGGGCAGAGTTGTCTGGGCAGAGCTTAAAGTTCTGAATCTCCTTTAATCATCTGCTAAGTCAATCAAATCATCATCCTCATCATGTAGCATAGGATAATGACTTTCCTGGGAATTGCCTTCATCACCAATGACATGATAATTGGCTCCTGCATGAAATTGTTGGTAATGGAGCATCTTGATGGGGTCTTCCATGATATGGCTTAAGAATGGGACATAGCATTTGGTCTGTGAACAGAAGACTTTAAGATTTCTTTCTTCAAATACAAGGGAAGATCTGTAAGCCCAGGTATTTTGAAGCTGTATTGCCTGTAAAAATGTTCTTGCCCTGCTGATGCATTCGTCTGTTGACACAGAACAATTTGGGATAAAATCAGGAGGGAAAAATACCAAGGAGGGTTTAGTGAATGGGCAACACTCAATGAGTATTTCTGTTCTTGCTTCTTCAGGATAACCGTTGTTGTAGGAGGCGGGAATGGCTCTAACCTTCATATTAATATACCCAGAAGGGCATTTATCTTTCTCAAAAAGGATGTAGAGCACATGTGCAAGTTTCCATGAATAGGGTTCCACATACTTCCTTACTTGTTCAGGTTTGGTTACAATAATTCTGTATACAAAACCCATATCCATCATTCTCTTGAAACCGTATATTTCTTCAAGTGGTTCCCACAATCTGAAATATACTGTCATCCTGTAATAGACAAATCCGCTGTCACAGTCACAAGCCTTGGAATCTTCATGCTTTTGTGTCTGGTAACTCAGCACGTTTATTCCAATAAAGTTTTCATCCAGATCACTATGGACAAGATTCTTTAATTTCTCTTGGTAATAGATCATTTCAGCTATCTTTTCAGAGAAAATATAAAAAAGAATCTTTTTCTCAAGATAAGGCCCTAGATAGGGTAAAGTCATCATTTTTTGCCTTTTTTCCCTCTCTTCTTTCTCAAAGTAAACAATAATCTCTTTTTCTTTTTGTTTCTTTTCCTTAAGCTCAATTTCCATCTTCTGAATTTTTTCTGTTAATTCTTTTATTTTGTCATTTTTTGAGCTTACTTCATTTTTTAACATGTTTACTTCATGTTGCAAAACAGGTAGAGTTTGTGGAGAGAGATTCATGTTTTGGACAGGCAATAACATAGACTTTAAGCTTTCCTCTTGGTTTTTGAGGTCCATATAGCAACAAAGGGCATGAAGAATTTCTGGTTTAGATCTTGGGCTGGCATTCCATAGGTTATCTATGAGACACTTTTGTTCAGGCTTAAGTTGGGCTTTTGCCCTGAAGGATAAATTAGTTCCAGAAGGGAATGTGGCTAGGGCAAATGGGCCAAAAAAGAATGATGAAGGAGTTTGAGATGGGCCTGCCATTGCTGCAAGAAATAAAATATTATGTTAATATCAAAATAAATATGTTTGTGGGCTTAGTGGGCTCCAGACTTACGTCGGTATCCACAACAAATTTGAATTTTGTACAAAGCCACAAAAGAATAATTAACAAAAGAATTTAATTATTTGCTAATTATATTATCATTTCTAAATAAGTTATCTGCTAGACAATTTAATTTATCATTCTACAATATCATTACTAATTATTCTAGATAATTTATCTGCTAAGAAGTTCTCATTTGCTTTTACATGTTCTATTTTACATTCTACTCCAGTAATTTTTAAATAATCAATAAATTTTATCCATCTATTAGTACTTAACTTGCTAGAATTTATTTTATTATAAAATTTTACTATAGCATTACAATCTGTTCTCAAAGTATATTCTAATTTATCAAAGATAAAAATTTTAAATTTTTCTAAGGTATTTATGCATGCTAATATTTCTGCATCAATACTAGTTACCTTTGTCTTATACTTCCCACTAGTATATCTACTTAATTTTTCTAAATTACGAGGATCTTCCTTATTGGGTTTCCACTTTAAGATTCCTCCCCAACCTTCTAAACTACCATCTGTTTCTATTATTATATAACTATTTTTTGGGGGCAATTCTAAATCAGGTAAATTTTTTATAATTGTCTTTATTTTTTCTAATAATTTTCTGTCCTCATTATTAAATCTAATTTCTCCTCCTATTTTTAATTTATTATAAAATGGTCCTGTTAGTTTTCCTAAATTAGGAACATAGTTTCTAGTATAATTTAACAATCCTAAAAAGCTTTCTAACTCTTTTTTAGTACTTATTTCTTCTTTAAATTCTGTTATCTTTTTAATTATATGAGGTTGTAATTTTATTATACCTTTTCCTATTTCTAGTCCTAAAAATTCTATTCTTGGTTGTCCTAGGCTTAACTTAGTCTTTGATAATATTAAACCTTCTTTTTCACAAATATTAAAAAAGCTTTTTAAATGTTGTATATGTTGGGCTATATCATCACTAAATACTAATATATCGTCTATGTAACATATTATAAAATCATCTAATTGTCTAAATATATTATCCATTTTTCTTTGAAATATACTAGGGTGCATTTTTTAATCCAAAAGGCATTACTAACCATTCATATTGTCCTAAAGGTGAAGTAAAAGCTGTCCATTCTATGCTATCTGGATGCATTGCTATCTGGTGAAATCCTGATTTTAAATCAAATTTACTATAGATTTCTTTATCTTTTATTTTTAATAATAAATAATCTATACCTGGTAATGTATACTGATCTTTATAAGTATTATCATTTAACCTTTTATAATTAAAAACCATTCTACTCTTTCCTCTTACTAATTCACTATGTTTCTGTACTATAAAAGCTGCTGTTCTATGTCTACTATTGGAATGTCTTATTAATTTTCCTTTTAATAGTTCTTCTATATGTTTTGCATATTCTGTTTTAGTTCTAGGGTCTGGTATTATAGGTTTATCTTGTATAGTTAGGTCTGGATTTATAATTTCTAATTTACATGTAATTTTATTTTTATTCCATAATGCTAGGGGATTCTCTCCTATTACTGATAATTCTTCTAATCTCTTCATTAAAGGTTCTAAATAAGTCCTATAATTTGATTCTAATTTTCCATAATTATATAGTATTACATCTTTTTCTAATAAGTCTTCTATTTCCATTTTATTATTTTCTTCTTGTTCTTCAAAGATTTTCATATCTACTGGTCTGCTAATGGGTGAAGTATCTATAATTTCTGTCTTTTTAAAGAATGTTACTTTTCTATTTTCTACAGTTATTCCTCCTTGCATACTAAGAATAAAATTCATTCCTATTATTAACTGAGTTCTATCACTTATTTGTAAGGGTAATGCATAACAAAATGGTAATAAATATTTTTGAGTTTTAAAGATTAAATAACTTCCTGTTTTTATCCTTAAATTACTTTCTGTTACACTATTGACTCCTGCTATTCTTATTGGATAAGGTAATTTTTCAAAGCATTCTCTTGGTAAGGCTTTATTATCTATAGCACACTTACTTGCTCCTGTATCTATTATAGCATTTAAATTATATTGCTTGTTATTTATCTCTATAGCTACTTGGCAATTTAATAAATTATTAATCATACTTGCAGGTCTTACCGTATTACTAGCTATTATTTCTAATTCATCTTCTTCCTCTGTTATCTGTTTTAACTTATAATTCTTTTCCAAATCTCTTACCTTTTGTTCTAATCTACTAATTTCTAATTCTTTTTCTAATCTTAATTCCACTAATTCTTTTTCTAACTTTTCTGTTTTTTCTTTTAAATATTTATTTTCTAATTTTATAAATTCTAAATCATTATCTTTATTTTTATCTTTTCTTTCTTCTTTTTTAATATCATCCCCATATTCTACAATTTCTCCAAATCTAGCTATATCTAGGGGACAACATATTAATTCACAATTGCTACATTTTCTACAATTTTTTACAATAATCATATTACAGTAAAAACATTTTTCTCTATAAGTATGTACCCAATTATGACTACAATTCTTACTTACAATTCAATATGAACGCCGTTGAAACTCCGGCTGTTGGCTTCTTTAAACAACTTTGGTAAATTTAGAATTATTTTAAACTGATTGTGAATAGTAGTTGTTAGAATGATAGGCTAAACATTTATATATCAGAATAGTGCTAGGTTGATGGATCTAAGCGAGTGAAAAGTAATTCTCTTCTTCTCCTGTCAAAAGCTTCCATTTTTAAATTAGAACATAAATCCTAGTAACAGAAAGCCACAACGTAAATTGAGGGTTCTCATCCTCTTTCTGAGGAAAGTTTAACCTCTTTGGACCGTGGTATATTGTTCTGTGACCGGATATCTGTGGTCTGTTTAAATATGGCTGTGCTATTTGACTTCTTATTCTACCTCATTCTCTTGGTAATAGATCATTTCAGCTATCTTTTCAGAGAAAATATAAAAAAGAATCTTTTTCTCAAGATAAGGCCCTAGATAGGGTAAAGTCATCATTTTTTGCCTTTTTTCCCTCTCTTCTTTCTCAAAGTAAACAATAATCTCTTTTTCTTTTTGTTTCTTTTCCTTAAGCTCAATTTCCATCTTCTGAATTTTTTCTGTTAATTCTTTTATTTTGTCATTTTTTGAGCTTACTTCATTTTTTAACATGTTTACTTCATGTTGCAAAACAGGTAGAGTTTGTGGAGAGAGATTCATGTTTTGGACAGGTAATAACATAGACTTTAAGCTTTCCTCTTGGTTTTTGAGGTCCATATAGCAACAAAGGGCATGAAGAATTTCTGGTTTAGATCTTGGGCTGGCATTCCATAGGTTATCTATGAGACATTTTAAGAGTGGCAAGAGGGCAGAAGCTCAAGTATGTGCAAGTTATCAAGGCAGTAGCAATGTAGATTCAAGGAGTCAAGATAGAGGCAGAACTGCATGTGTTAGCCTTGGCAAGCCTTGACGTGGTTTTAGGCAATGCATGGCTTAAAACCATAGGCAAGATAATGTTCGACTATGAATCCATGGCCATGTACTTCCAATGGAAGGGAAAGGACTGCATGTGGAAGGTGCCACCACTAATGCAACACATCATTGTGAGGTAAGTACCCTTGAACGACTATACAGAAAAAGGGCACAATGTTTTGTGGTTCTCTTGGCCACAAAAGAGTAAAACACAGCTGAACATCATGAAGGGCAGAACATACACGAAAACATACCATTGGTAGTAAGGACTGAGGTATTGTCTTAGTCTTCTTTGATGACATTTTGGTCTATTCCAGGAACCACGATGAGCACATAGAACACTTAGGAAAAATGCAAGCCATCTAATTGCATGTTCATGTAAGAGGAGCTTGAATACCTCAGTCACATCATATCCGGAGATGGAGTAAAGATTGACCAATAGATAATAGGAGCCATGCAAACATGGCCAACTCTAAGAATGTCACAGAACTTAGAGGATTTCTAGGCTTGATAGGCTACTACTGTCGATTTGCTGAAGAAGGATGGATTCCTATGGACAGAGAAGAGTGAAGACGCATTCAAGTTGTTGAAGCAAGCTATGTGTGAGACCCCAGTGTTAGCACTGCCCTGACTTCAACCAAACCTTCGAGCTTCACACTGACGCATGTCAAGATGGAATAGGTGCTGTCCTCAGTCAAGCCGGGAAGACCTATTGCATACATGAGCAGAGTCTTAGGGCCCATGAAGAAGGAATGGTCAGTATATGCCAAGGAGATGTTAGCCATCATCCATGCAGTCAAGGTATGGTGACCTTACCTTCTTGGGAGGAAATTCTGATCATTACAGATCAACAACCCTTGAGAAGCCTCATGGAGCAGAAAATTACCACCCAGAGCAGCAAAAGTTCCTTGTCAAGTTGACTGGGTTATGAGTATGAAATAATCTACAAGCAGAAAACTGGCAAGGAAAACAAAGGTGGCAGACGCATTGTCTAGAAGCAATGGAGGTCAAGCATTGTGGACAGCATGTGAGCCTAATGACGCATGCCTCACTGCCATTAGCAGAGCGAGTGGAATGTATGGACAGAAATCAAGGAGGCAATAGAAATTGACCCTCAAAGCCAAGAGCTCACAGAGAAGATCAAGAATTTTCGACCCTAAGGTTAGTAAATTCACCCTAAAGAATGGATATATTTGGCACAACCAGCAGGTGTATGTACCAAACATACCGGGACTAAGAGGGAAGATCTTGAATCACTTCCACAACTCATGGGAAGGAGGACATTCAGGATGGTTCCATACTTACATGCGGATCAAGCTATTCTTTTGGTTGGAAGGATTCAAGGTAGAAGTCAAGAAGAAAGACAGCAATTGTGACATTTGCCCATGGATAAAACTAGAAGATGGCAAGACCAAAGGGATTGCTACAACCTTTGCCATTACCCGTACAAGTTTGGGAAACACTATAATGACATCCAGCAGCAGTTTTCAAACTTTCACCTTGAGGACAAGGTGAGTCTTCAAGAAAGGGGGATTGTTGAGAACTTAAGTATGCAAGAAATGCAATGAGCAGAAATTAAGGACCACAGGAGGCAAAGGGAGTGTGACCAAATGTGTGCAAGGTGCCAAGCAGCAAGAGAGGTAGAAACAGGCCAGAATGTGTGCACAACAAGTCTGCATGCAGCAAGCAGTGAAGCACAACCAGGTTCTGACTCAGTCTTAAGTGATTGCGGAAATCCAATCCAAGAAGAAGACCAGCATTGGCAGGACACACATGAAGCAATCCGAGCAGGAGAAGGAGAGTGATGACGTGAAGAACTCTAGCAGCAGTAGGATGTCTTGGAAGCTTTACTTCAGCAAGAAGACCACACTAAAGAGAAGTCTTGGAGAGGAAGGATGCCACAGCGGCTGTTGGAGAGAAGATAAGATAAAGACAAAAGGACTTAGTCAAAGCAGGAATTCTAGTCTTAGTAGGAATTCAAGAAAGACCAAGAATCCTAGTAGGATTAGGAAACAATGGGATAAGGTCTATCTTGATAATTTTTAGTTGACTTAGAAAAGCTTGTTGACTTAGGAAAACATATCCTAAGTGGATAAGGAACCTAAGTACTAGTTAAATTAGGATAAGGCTGTCTTAGGACTATAAATACAGCCCATTATTTGTGAGGAGGACATATGCTACCGAATTTTGTATTTTTCTCATTCATTAATCAAGAATCAAGGTTAGCATTCTTGCTTACTTTCTTGTTTATATTTTTCGGTTATCTTTTAAGAGTTGTCTTGAGATAACTTGGGCTTAAGACAAGGTTAAGAGTTGTCTTCCTTGCTTAAGAGCTTAGGTTGAAGTTAAGAGTTGTCTTCTTCAACCAAGGCAAGTTGTGATAGGTTTAAGAGTTGTCTTGCCTATCCAACATATCCTTATATATATTAGTTAACCCAAGGACAGCTTAGGGGACATAAATATAAGAAAAGAACTCAAGAATCAAATGGGACAGCAAGTTAGGAAGGATTCCAGTAGGCGTGCTGACCCCTAAGGTGCAGAAAAGTTAGGGAAAAAAATTAGGACCCCAACACTAATGCGCCCGATGCCTCTGTTGCACCTGCGGTGATGTTTTGGTTGCTCTTAGAAGTTCATCCCGTGCACTGCCAAATGCACCCAACGCCTTTGCTGCACCCACAGGGATGTTTCAATCACTGCTGGAAGTCTGTCATGTGCACTGTTCAATGCATCCAAAACCTCTGCCGTGGTAGCAGGGATGTTCCAGTCGCTCTCGAAAGTTTGTTCTATGCATTGCCGAACATGCCCTATGCCACTGCCGAATGTGCCCTATGCCTTTATCATGCCGGTAGGGATGTTTCGGTAGCTCTCGATAGTTTGTCCCATGCATTGCCAAATGTACCTGGCGTCTCTTCTGCGCCTGCATGGATGTTCCGGTTGCTCCCAAAAGTTCGTCTCATGAACTGTTCAACACAACTAAAGCCTCTCCTGCCTCACCCACGAGGATGTTTTAAACCCTCCTGGAAGTTTGTCCCACGCACTGCCAAATGCGAATAATGCCTCTGCTCCGCTTGTGGAGATGTTCTGGTCTCTCCCGGAAGTTCATCCCGAGCACTGCCGAATGTGTACGACACCTTTGCCGAGCCCGTGGAGATTTTTTGGTTGCTCCTAGGAGATTGTCCAGCACACCGCCGAATGCGCATGATGCCTCTGCCATGCCTGCAGGAATGTTATGATTGCAACCAGAAGTTTGTCGCATGCACTGCCCAACGTGCCCAAAGCCTGTGCTGTGCCTGCTAGCTTGTTCCAGTCGCTGCCAGATGCTAGTCCCATATGCTGCCGAAAGCACCCAATGATGCTACCGTGCCTGCAACGATGTTCTGGTCACCCCTAGATGTTCATCCTGTGCACTGTTCAATGCACCCGGAGCTTCTGCTGTGCCCGCTGGGATGTCCCGGTCGCTCTCAAAAGTTCATCCCATGCACTGCTGAACACTTCTAATGCCTCTGCCATGCCCCTAAAATATTCCAGTCGCTCTCAGAAGTTCGCTAAGCACGCATTCAAACGTGCCCGATGCCTCTGCCATGCCCACATGGATGTTTCAGTCGATCCCCGGAGTTCGTGCCACACGCTGCCCAACATGCCCACGGCAATGTTCCGGTCACTCCTTGAAGTTGGTCCTGCACACTGACAAACGTGTCCGATGCCACTGAGATCTTGTGGGATGTTCCTGTCACACCCAAAAATTCATCCCGTGTGCTGCCTAACTCGCCAAAAGCCCTTCCACGCCTAGGGCAATGTTCTTGTATCTCCCAAAAGTTTGTCCAGCTCATTGCCGAGCATGACCATTGCCTCTACTGCAACTGTAAGGATGTTCCTATTGCTCCCAGAAGTTTTGTCTTGAGCACTGCCGAACGTGTCCGACGCCTCAGCCAAGCCCACAGGAATTTTTCGGTCACTCATGAAAGTTCATCTCACACACTGTCAAACATACCCGACTCCTTCACTGCTTTCACGAGGATGTTCTGGTCACTCACAGAAGTTTGTCTGCACACTGCCAAATGCAATTGATCCTTAGCTCTGCTGGCGGAGATTTTCTACTCGCTCGTGGAAGGTCATCCCAACCCTGCCAAATGCCTTCAATGCCTCTGCTGAGCCCGGGGGGATATTTCGGCCATTCCTAAAAGATCATCCCGTGTGCATGCCCGACACGCCGACCTCTCTGTTGTGCCCGAGGGGATGTTCTGATTGGTCCCAGAAGTCCATTGTGCACACTGCCGAACACGTTGTATGCCATTGCTACTCTCAGATTTTCTTCTTGCACATTGCTGAATTGTTGGGGTCCCGATTTTTTCCCCAACTTTTCTACATCTTAAGGGTCAGCACGTCTACTAAAAACCTTCCTAACTTACAGTTCTGTTTGATTCTTGAGTCCTTTTTTCTTATATTTACGTCCCCTAAGCTGTCCTTCAGGTTAACTAATATATAATGGATATGTTGGATAGGCAAGATAACTCTTAAATCTATCACAACTTGCCTTGGTTGAAGAAGACAACTTTTAACTTCAACCTAAGCTCTTAAGCAAGGAAGAAAACTCTTAACCTTGTTTAAGCCCAAGTTATCTCAAGGCAACTCTTAAAAGATAATTGAAATATGAAGAAGAATGGGAGCAAGAATGCAAACCTTGATTCTTGATTTATAGTATTTAGACAGCCTTATCCTAATTCAACTAGTACTTAGGTTACTTATCCACTTAGGATATGTTTTCCCAAGTCAACAAGGTTTTCTAAGTCAACTAAAATATTATCAAGATAGACCATATCCCACTATTTCCTAATCCTAATAGGATTCTTGGTCTTTCTTGAATTCCTACTTTGACTAAGTCTTTTTGTCCTTATCTTATCTCCTTTCGTACAGCTGCTGACCTTCATCTTGCCGTTTTCTTCTTGCATTATGACTTTGATTATGGCATGTCCTTCCATTCCAAGACTTCTCTTTGGCATGAACATCTTACTGAAGTAAACTTGCTGCTACTGGAGTTCTTCATGCCGTCCATGTCTTTTCTCCTGCTCAGATTACTTCATGCATCTCCTACCAATGTTGGTTTTCTTCTTGGCTTGGATTTTTGCATTTAGTTAAGACAAAGTCACAACATGGCCGTGCTTTATTGCTTGCCGCATGCATGCTTGTTGTGCGCACATTCTGGCCTATTTCTGCCTCTCTTGCTGCTTGGCACCTTGCGCGCATTCGTTCGCGCGCATGGCTCTTATTTTTCATTGGTCTACCTTCACTCCATCTTTGGATATGATGTGACCAAGGTATCCAAGCTCATGTTGCATGAATGTGCACTTGGATGGCTTGATGACGAAACGATTTCTTCTTAACACTTCTAGCACTTAGTGTTGTAAGTGATCATCATGGTTCTTGGAATAGACCAAAATGTCATCAAAGAAAACTAAGACAAACCTGCGCAAATCAGGTTTGATGATGTCATTCATAGCTTCTTGAAAGGTGGATGGTGCATTGCATAGTCCGAAAGGGCATGACTAGGTACTCGTAGTGTCCACTATGAGTCCAAAATGCTGTCTTCTATACATCCTCTTCTTTCATGCATATTTGATGATATCCAGCCTTGAGATCTAGCTTGGTGAACAACATTGCTCCATGCAACTTGTCTAGCATATCATCAATTATTGGGATCGAAAAATGATCATTGATAGTTGCTTGGTAGAGTGCCCAATAATCAGTGCAGAACCTCCAAGTTCCATCTTTCTTTTTAACAAGTAGAATGGGAGAAGAAAAAGGGGAAAGTGCTAGGTCAAATAATACCTTGCTGTAGCATCTCTTCCACTTGCCTTTCAATCTCGTTCTTTTGGAAGTGTGCATACTGGTAAGGTGCTACATTAATCACCTTGGTTTCGTTGATTAATGAGATGGCATGGTCATAATGTCTTGAGGGTGGTAGTCCTTGTGGCTCTCCTAAGACATCTCTGAATTGCTCCAGTAGGTTCCTTACTCCCATTGGTATGTCTTCATGTGTATAGATGTTCAGCTGTGTTTTCCTCTTTGTGGCCAAGAGAACTGCAAAACATTGTGCTCTTTTTCTGTATAGTCGTTCAAGGGTACTTACCACACAATGATGCACTGCATTGGTGGTGGATGCCTCCCACGTGCAGTCCTTTCCCTTCCATTGGAAGTGCATGGCCATGGATTCATAGTCGAACATTATCTTGCCTATGGTTTTAAGCCAAGCATTAACTAAAACCACATCAAGACCTGTCAGGGCTAACACATGCAGTTCCGCCTCTATTTTCGACTCCTTGAATCTGCATTGCTACTGCCTGGATAACTTGTGCACACTTGAGCTTCTGTCCGCTTGCCACTCTTACCTCAAAGGGTGCAATCATTTTTGGACGTAGCTGAAGTGTTTTGACCAATTTTGTGTTGATGAAGTTATGAGTAGCTCCACTATCTATTAACACCAAAACGTTTGTTTTCATTAATGGTTGTGAACAACCTCATGGCAGTAGACTTGATAGTTGCCCCTACTGTATGCAAGTTGATTTTGCTTTCTTCCGCATGATCAGGGAAGTGTTCTGCCTCTGCTTCCTCCTCGCTGTCCATGTGGCTTTCTTGTTCTTCCTTGCTGCTTTCCTCGTGTTCTTCATCACTTACCACTTCAATGATGTTGAACAGCCATTTCTTGCACTTGTGGCCAACTTGCCACTTATCATTGCACCTAAAACATAGGCCTCTTTCAATTCTCCTGTTGATTTCTTCAGTGGATAGTTTGAGAGGGTCTTTTGTTTTTGCAGGTGCTATCTTACTTGATGAGGATGCTTTACCTAGTTTGTCCAAGGGTTTGATGACCTTGGTTGTGCTGTGGATGATGCTTCTCCCCATCGTTAATGAGTCTTGCCAACCAAATGCATTGAGTGAGAGAGTTTGGATCCCTCATCTTTACTTCTTGGCTTAGCCAAGGTACAAGGCCATCTAGGAAAGTGCCAATTAGTGCACTATCTGGCCAATGTCCTACCAATTCGGCCAACCTCTCGAATTCTTCAAGGTAGCTTTCTAGAGATCCTTCTTGCCTAATTTTGGCAAGCTGTCCCTCATAGTTTGTCATGCTAGACGGGCCAAATCTGTTCACTAACTCTTGTGTGAACCTTGTCCAGCCTATCCTTCTTCCTTCTCGGCCATAGGTGGCCTTAAGCCAACGCCACCATTGGTTGGCTCTCCCACATAGGTGATAGGATGCAAAATCAACCCTTTCACCTCTTTCAATACCTTGTTTTCTCAAAGTAAAATTTCAGCCTTGGAGATCCATTCGGTTGGATCTCCCTTCTCAAAGGTAGGGAATTCAATTTTTACCTTAGGCCATGTGTAATGGCTTGGGCTGTCGTAGTGCCAATCCTCCCTTCTTGTGGTGCGCCATGGTTCTACCTCAGGGTGATTCCTCACCCTTCTTGGTTGCCATGATGCAGGCCTTCTGTCCATCACTTTCTCATCGTCGCTATGCTCATTATAGTGATCATGGGGTGGGTGTTCATTTGGTGAAGTCTCCCTCCTACTTCCCAAACTCATGCGCCTTTTCCCCCTTTCTTGAGAGGGAAGTTGCTCCTGGTCAGATTTGTCCTCATGCACTTGGTGCCATGTGACTTCTAATTGAAGCCTCTAGACGTTTGTGGTAGGTGGCTGTTTCTGCCCTGCTCGGTTTGGACTTGTTTTCCAGCCACTCAGGGTGTATCTCTTTTTAATTGTGCAAGAGAATGAATGATAGATGATAGTTGGTGTTTGATATCACCTACCTAGTCATTGATCGCATTCTGGTTCCTCTCCAAGGCAAGGATTCTTCTGCGGTTAGTGACTGAGAATTCTTTCCTGATCTATTCCTATTGGTGCGGGTGAATGCTGCCTAGATGACATGGTAACTGTGATGCCTTGCAATTGACTAGTGTCTATGCTAATCTCTTAACTATAGCACTAATTTGTTGGGGTGATCGTGCTACCTCTTAACTGCATGGTGATTGTGCTAATCTCTTAACTATAGCACTAATTTGTTGGGGTGATAGTACTACCTCTCAACTAGATGGTGATTATGGTGTCCTCTCAATGAAAGCACCAATTTGTTAGGGTCCTGATTTTTTTCTTCGACTTTTCTACACCTTAGGGGTCAGCACGCCTACTAAAAACCTTCCTAACTTGCCTTCCCATTTGATTCTTGAGTTCTTTTCTTGCATTTTTGTCCCCTAAGCTATCCTTCGGGATTAACTAATGTTAAAAGGATATGTTGGATAGGCAAGACAACTCTTAAACCTAACAACTTGCCTTGGTTGGAGAAGACAACTCTTAACTTCAACCTAAGCTCTTAAGCAAGGAAGACAACTCTTAACCTTGTCTTAAGCCTAAGTTATCTCAAGACAACTCTTAAAAGACAACCAAAATATAAACAAGAATGAAAGCAAGAATGCTAACCTTGATTCTTGATTAATGAATGAGAAACATACAAAATTCGGAGCATATGTCCTCCTCACAAATAATGGGCTGTATTTATGGTATTTAGACAGCTTTATCCTAAGTCAACTAGTATTTAGGTTACTTATCCACTTAGAATATATTTTCCTAAGTCAACAAGCTTTTCTAAGTCAACTA
This sequence comes from Xylocarpus granatum, assembly GCA_019650275.1. Lineage (NCBI taxonomy): Eukaryota > Viridiplantae > Streptophyta > Magnoliopsida > Sapindales > Meliaceae > Xylocarpus > Xylocarpus granatum. Next base: position 34,952 of record BNST01000465.1, on the reverse strand, counting down.
AAACATTATCCAGATAGACCTTATCCCACTATTTTCTAATCGTACTAGGATTCTTGGTCTTTCTTGAATTCTTACTTTGACCAAGTCTTTCTGTCCTTATCTTATCTCCTCTCCTACAGTTACTGACCTTCATCTTGCCATTTCTTTCTTAGATTAGGACTTCTCATTGGCGTGAACATCTTGCTGAAGTAAATCCTGTCATGACGTCCTACTGCTTCTGGAGTTCTTCATGCCATCCATATCCTTCACTTGCTTGGATTGCTTCATGCGTGTCTTGCCAATGCTGGTTTTCTTCTTGGCTTGGATTTTTGGACAGAGTTAGAACCTTTTCGTGCTTCATGCTTGCTGTGCAGCTTGTTGCGTGCACATTCTGGCCTGCTTCTGCCTCTCTTACTGCTTGTCGCCTCGCATGCATTCGCTCATGCTCCCTTTGCCTCCTAGGGTGCTCAACACTAACACATTGGAAGCCTCTCCCGCACGCAGGGGAATGTTCCGGTAACTCCTTGAAGTTTGATCGTCACATTGCTAGCCGTGCCCAACGCTGCTGCTGTGCCCGTAGGGATGTTCTGGTCACTCCCCGAAATTTGTCTTATGCACTGCCGAATGCAGCCAATGCCTCTGCCAAGCCAGTGTGGATATTCCGGTCACTCGCGAAAGTTTGTCCCACACAATGCCCTATGCACCTGAAGCCTCTGCTGTGCCCGCTTGGATGTTCGGGTTGTTGCTGGAAGTTCGTCCCATGCACTACCAAATGTTCTGATGCTGCTACCTCACCCATGGGAATGTTCTTGTAGCTCTCAGAAGTTCATCCCACGCACACGCCACGCCCACGGGCCTGTTTCGGTCACTCCCATAAGTTTGTTCCACGTACTACTAAATGTGCCTGACACCTCTTCTATGCTTACAGGGATGTTCTGGTCACTCTCAGAAGTTTATCCCATGCACTCGATGCTGCTACCATGCCTACAAGGATGTTTCAGTCTCTTCCCAAAGTTCGTGCCACAAAATGCCCAGCATGGTCAATGCCTCTTCCTCACCCGCGGAAATGTTTTAGAGCTCCCGAAAGTTTGTCCAGCGCACTGTCAAACGTGCCCAATTCTGCTGCTGCACCCACGAGGAAGTTCATCCCGTGCATTGTCGAACATGCCCAATGCGCTGCTGTTGAGAACCTAAGTATGCAGGAAAGGCAATGGGCAGAAAATGGGGCAGCAAAGGAGAGCATGGGCCAGAAAATGTGCACAACAAGCCTGGCAACAGCAAGTGTGCAGCCCGGCAGTGAGGCCTGGGCATTCCTAATCAATGAAGGACATTCATGCCAACAAGAGTTCCAGCAGAAGAAGCATATTTGCATCAAGAAGAACTCTAGCAGCAGTAAGACATTTATGCCAAAGCAGAGTTCTAGCAGCAGAGGACATCCATGCCAAGCAGAGCTCCAGCAGCAGCAGGACATCTATGCCAAGAAAGAGTTCTATCAGCAGCAGGACACGCATGATGAATTCTAGTAGCAATAGATAGTCGTGACAAGAAGAATTCTAAAGGCAGAAGGATGCTTATTGAGAGTCCTAGTCCTAGAAGGATAAGACAAGAGGAAGTCCAGCTGCTGTAGAAAACAAGATAAAGTAGGAATTCTAGTCTAAGTAGGAATTCAAGAAAGACCAAGAATCCTAGTAGGATTAGGACACAAAGGATAAGGTCTATCTTGATAATATTTTATTTGACTTAGAAAAGCTTGTTGACTTAGGAAAACATATCCTAAGTGGATAAGGAACCTAAGTACTAGTTAAATTAGGATAAGGCTGTCTTAGGACTATAAATACAGCCCATTATTTGTGAGGAGGACATAAGCTACGAATTTTGTTATTTTCTCATTCATTAATCAAGAATCAAAGGTAAGCATTCTTGCTCACATTCTTGTTTATATTTTTGGTTATCTTTTAAGAGTTGTCTTGAGATAACTTGGGCTTAAGTTAAGGTTAAGAGTTGTCTTCCTTGCTTAAGAGCTAAGGTTGAAGTTAAGAGTTGTCTTCTTCAACCAAGGCAAAGTTGTGATAGGTTTAAGAGTTGTCTTGCCTATCCAACATATCTTTATATATATTAGTTAACCCGAAGGACAGCTTAGAGGATATAAAATAAGAAAGGAACTCAAGAATCAAATGGGACAGCAAGTTAGGAAGGATTCCAGTAGGTGTGCTGACCCCTAAGGTGTAGAAAAGTTGGGGAAAAAATCGGGACCCCAATAGCTGCTATGCCTGCAGGGATGTTGTGGTTGCTTGTTGAAGTTCGATCCACACGCTGCCCAACGCACCCGAAGCCTCTGCTGAGCCAGCGAGGATGTCCCGTACACTGCCGAATATGCCCGATGCCGCTACCGTGCCTGTGGGAATGCTCAGTTCATTCCCAAAAGTTCATCCAATGCACTGGTGAACACACCCAATGTTTCTGCCAGGCCTGCAGGGGTTGCTCCGGTCACTTCTGGAAGTTTGTCCCACGAACTGCTGAATGCGCCCAATGCCGCCCGACGCCACTGCTGTGCCCATGGGGATGCTCCTGTCACTCCCTGATACTCATCCTGTGCACTTTCAAATGAACCTGATGCCTCTGCCGCGCCTATAAGGATGTTTCAGTCGCTACCAAAGGTTCATCTCGTGCACTGTTGAACGTGTTTGATGCTGCTGCCATGCCCGCGGGAATGTTCTAGTTCCTCCTAAAAGTTCGTCCTACAAACTGTTGAACACGCCCAACTTCTCTGACGCAACTAGAGGAATGTTCCATTCACTCCTGAAAGTTCATCCCGAGCACTACTGAACGCATCCAATGCCTAAGCCCAGCCCGTGGGGATTTTTCGGTCTTTCTCAGAAATTTATCCCGTCCACTACTGAACGTGCCTGATGACTCTGCTACACCCACGGGGATGTTCGGTCGGTCCTAGAAGTTCATCCTGCACACTACCAAACGTGCCTAATGCCGCTCCTGTGCCCCAGGGAAGTTCCAGTCAATTCCCGAAGTTCATCCTGCACACTGCCGAATGCGCCTGATGCCTCTACCGCACAAATGTGGAGATACCAGTCACTCTTGGAAGTTTGTCCCATGCAAGATTGATCATGTCTGACACCACAGCTGCACCCACAAGAATGTTCTAGTTGCTCTCGGAAGTTTGTCCTGTGCACTGCTGAATGCGCTGTCCGACGCCTCTGTGTTGCAGTCCCGATTTTTTTTTCCAACTTTTCTACACCTTAGGGGTCAGCATGCCTACTAAAACCTTCCTAACTTGCTGTCCCGTTTGATTCTTGAGTTCTTTTTCTTAGATTTATGTCCCCTAAGCTGTCCTTCGGGAGTCACTAATATATAAAGGATACGTTGGATAGGCAAGACAACTCTTAAACCTATAACAACTTGCTTTGGTTGAAGAAGACAACTTTTAACTTCAACCTAAGCTCTTAAGCAAAGAAGACATCTCTTACCTTGACTTAAGCCCAAGTTATCATAAGATAACTCTTAATAGATAACCGATACATAAACAAAAATGGAAGCAAGAATGCTAACCTTGATTCTTGATTAATGAATGAGAAATATACAAAATTCGAAGCATATCTCCTCCTCACAAATAATGGGCTGTATTTATAGTCCTAAGACAGCTTTATCCTAATTCAACTAGTACTTAGGTACATTATCCACTTAGGATATGTTTTCTTAAGTCAACTAATCCTACTAGAATTCTTGGTCTTTCTTGAATTCCTACTTATACTAGAATTCCTACTTTCACTAAGTCTTTCTGTCCTTATCTTCTCTCCTACAGCTGCTGAACTTCTTCTTGTTGTTTCCTTCAAGAATTAGAACTTCCCTTATGATGTGTCCTTCCATTCCAAGACTCCTCCTTGATGTGGTCATCTTGCTGAAGTCAAACCTGCCATAATATCCTGCTGCTGCTGGAGTTCTTCATGTCATCAATCTTCTTCTCCTGCTAGAAATTTTCTTGACATGGACGTGTTGCTGCTGCTTGAGTTCTTCTTGATGCGATTGTCCTTATTCTGTTGGAACTCTTGTTGCTGTGAATTTCTTTCATTAATTAGGATTAAGTCAAATACTGGCCAAGCTTCAGTGTTGGGCTGCACACTTGCTGTTGCCATGTTTGTTGTGCACATTTTCTGGCCCATGCTCTCCTTTGCTGTCTCATTTTCTGCCCATTGCATTTCATGCATACTTGGGTTCTCAACACTCTGCCACACCCACAGTGATGTGTCAGATGCTCCCAGAAGTTCATCTTGAGTACTGCAATTGCCTCCGGTGCCTCTGCTGGGCTTGAAGGGATGTTCCAATTGCTCCTAGAAGTTCATCCTATGCACTGACAACACGGCCGAAGCCTATGCCACGCTCGCGAGAATGTTCCAGTCGCTCTGTGAAGTTGGTATCACACACTGCCAAACGTGTCTGACACAGCTAACAAGCCTGCAGGAATGCTCCTGTCACACTTAGAAGTTCGTCCTGCGCACTGTTTAACGAGCCCAAAACCTTTGCTGTGCTCGTGGGAATGTTCCTGTCATTTTGTGAAGTTGGTCCCGAGCACTACTGATTGTGTTTGACGCCACTGCAGAGCCTGCAGGGATGTTCCTTAGCTTCCGAAAGTTCGTCCTGCGCATGGCCAAACGTGCACAATACCACCACTGTGCCTGCAGGAATATTCCGGTCGCTCCTAGAAGTTCATCCCATACACTGCCAAACATGTTTGATGCCTTGGCTAAACCCGCGGGGAATTTTCAGTCGCTCACAGAAGTTCATCCTGCACACTGTCAAACATGCCCTAAGCCGCTGCTGCGCCTGTCGGGATGTTGCAGCCACTCCCAAAAGTTCATCGAGAGCACTAACAAACGTGCCCGATGCCTCTACCGCACCTACAATGATGTTTCGAATGCTTTTGGAAGTTCAACCCAAGCACTGCAGAATGCCCCCAATGCCTCTACTGAGCCTGCAAGGATGTTCTGGTCACTTCTAGAAATTCATCCCGCACACTGCCCAATGCACCCGAAACCTCTGCTGCACCTGTAGGAATGTTCCGGTCGCTCTGTGAAGTTGGTCCCGAACACTGCCAAATGTGTCTGCTAAAGCTGACATGCCCACAAGGATGCTACCGTCGCACCCAAAAGTTCGTCCTCCAAACTGACCAATGCACCCGAAGCCTGTGCTGTGCCTGCGGGAATGTTCCAGTCACTCCGTGAAGTTGGTCCTGAGCATTACTAAACATGTTTAAAGCCTCTGCCAAGCCCGCAGGGATGTTCCTGTTGCTCCCAGAAGTTCTTCCTGCGCACAGCAGAATGTAGGAATGTTCTAGTCACTCATGAAAGTTCATCCCTTGAGCTGCCAAACGCATTTGACACCTTGGCCAAGCTTGTAGGGATTTTTTGGTCACTCATGGAAGTTAGTCCCACGAACTGCCAAATGCACCCGACCCTTGTGTTACACCCAGGGGATGTTTCGGTCCCTGCTAGAAGTTCATCAGTGCACTGCCGAATGTGCCTAACGCCTCTACCGAGCTCGCGGGGATGTTCCGGTCACTCCAGAAAGTTCATCCCATGCACTACCAAATGTGCTCAAAGCCTCTGCCATGCCCGTGGGATGTTCTGATCACTCTCAGATGTTTGTCCCATGGATTTTTGAAGGCACCCAATGCTGCTGCCACACCGCAGGGATGTTCTACTCTTTTCTGCAAGTTTGTCCTGCACACTGTCAAAAGTGTCCAATGCCACTGCCACGCCTGGGGCCATGTTCTGGTCACTCCTAGAAGTTCATCCCATGAACTGTTGAGTGTGTTTGACACAACTACCGCAACCATGGGGATATTTTGGTTACCCCCAAAAGTTCATCCCATGCACTGCCGAATGTGTCCGACACTGTTGTTACACCCCCGGGGATGTTCTGGTTGCTTCTGGAAGTTCGTCCTGATCTGACGGGGATTGTCCAATCTTTCCCAGAAGTATGTTGTGCGCACTGCTGAGCACACCAAACACGACTACGGTGCCTGCAGGATTGTTCCAGTTGCTCCTAGAACTTCATCCTGTGCACTGCTAAACATTTCCAATGCTGCTGCAGCACCCGCACGGATGTTCCAGTTGCTCCAGGAAGTTCGTCATGTGCACTGCCCAATGCGCCTGAAGCTTCTGCTGCGCCTGCTGGGAAGTTCCAGTCACTGCTGGAAGTTTGTCCCAAGCACTGCCAACTGCGTCCAACGCCGCTGCCATCCCCACAACGATGTTCCGGTCGCTCCCGGAAGTTTTTCCTGAGCACTGTCGATTGCTTTCAATGCTACTGCCACGCCTATGGGGATACTCTGGTTGCTCACGGAAGTTCATCCCGTGCACTGCCCAATGCGATTGAAGCCTTTGCTGACCCCACAGGGAAGTTCCGGTCGCACCTGGAAGTTTGTTCTGGGCACTGCCGAATGCATCCGATACCTTTGCCTAGCCTGTGGGGATCTTCCGGTCGCTCTCGAAAGTTAGTCCTGTGCACTGGAAAATGCACCCGATGCTGCTGCTGTGCCTGCAGGGATGTTTCGGTCGCTCTTAGAAGTTTGTCCCGTGCAATGCCGAACGCGTCCGACACCTATGTCATGCCGGCAGGGATTTGCAGGTCGCTGCCGAAAGTTGATCCTGTGCACCACTGAACATGCCTAATGCCTTTGCCCCGTCCACCGGGATGTTCCATTCACTTCTGGAAGTTTGTTTGGTGCACAACTGAACTCGCCCGATACCTCTGTCATGCCAATGGGGATGATCCGATCGCTCCCAGAAGTTCGTCCCACACATCGCCCAATGCGCCTGAAGCCTCTACCACACCCGACCCTCTGTTACGCCCATGGGGATGTTTTGGCCACTCCCGGTAGTTCATCCCATGCACAGCCCAAAGCACCCGAAGCCTCTACTGCTCCTGTAGGAATTTTTCGGTTGCTCCTAGAAGTTTGTCCCGCACACTGCTAAATGCGCTCGAAGCCTCTGCCGCACCCACTGGGATGTTCTGGTTGCTCCCAGAAGTTCATCCTACGCGCTGTCAAACATGCCCGACCCCATAGCAACACCTGCGTGGATGTTCTGGTAGCTCCCGGAAGTTAGTCACATGCACTGCTCAGCATACCTGATGCCTCTGCTGTGGTAGTGGGTATGTTCCGGTGGCTCTCAAAAGTTTGTCCCGTGCACTAATGAAGGCACCCGACGCTGCTGTTGCACCCATAGGGGAGTTTCACTCACTCCTAGAAGTTCGTCCCTCACACAGCCGAACATGTCTGACACCCATGTCGCACGCAGGGGGTTGTTCAGGTTGCCCCTGGAAGTTCATCTTGTGCACTGCCAAATGGGCCCGAAGCGTCTTCCGTGCCTATGAGGATGTTCTAGTCGCTCTTGAAAATTCATCTGCCACCCTCTGCTGAATGTGTCCAACCCCACTACCATACCCGCGGGGATGTTTTGGTGACTTTCGGAAGTATGTCCCACGCACAGCTGAACGTGCCTGACGCCTCAACCACGGCCACGAGGATGTTCTAATCCCTCCCTGAAGTTGGTCCCACACACGGCTGAACATGCCTAACGCCTTTACCACGGCCACGAGGATGTTCTAGTCCCTCCCTGAAGTTTGTCCTGAGTGCTGCCAAATGTGTCTGACACCTCTGCCAAGCCAGTGGGGATTTTACGGTCACTACTGAAAGTTCATCCCGCGCATGGTCGAACATACCTGATGCCTCTGCCACATCTGCAATGATGTTCTGGTCACTCCCTGAAGTTCATTCCGAGTGCTGCTGAACGCATACGATGCCTGCACCGACCCCACGGGGATTTTACGGCCGCTCTCAGAAGTTTCTTTTGCACACTGTCGAGCATGGCAGATGCCTCTTCTGTGCCCACTGGGAGTTTTCGGTTGCTCCCAGAAGTTCATGCCGCACACTGCCCAATGCTCCTGAAACCTCTGCCATGCTTGTGAGGATGTTCTGGTCACTCCCAAAAGTTTGTCCCATGCACTGCCAAGTGTGCTCGACATTGCTACCGCGCCTATGGGGATGTTCTGGTTGCTCCCAGCAGTTCGTCTCACGCACTGCCGGACGAGCCCGACGCCACTGCCGAGCCCGTAGGGATGTTCTGGTTGCTCTCGAAAGTTCATACATCGCACTGACAAGTGCCCGAAGCTCTGCCACAAGCACCGAGATGTTCTAGTCCCTCCCGAAAGTCTGTGCCTCTCATTGGCGAGCGCACCGACGCCTTTGCCGTTCCCACAGGCATGCTCTAGTCGCCTTGGGAAGTTCATCCTGTGCATGGCTGAACCCACCCTATAACTCTGCTGCACTTGCAGGAATGTTCTGGTTGTTCCTGTAAGTTCGTCACGAGCACTGCCAAATGCATCTAATGCCTCTAACGAGCACGCGGGGATTTCCTAGTTGCTCCCAAAAGTTCATCTCGTGCACTACCGAATGCGTCTAACGAGCCACGCGGGGATTTTTTGGTCGCTCACGAAGTTTGTCTCGTGCACTATTTAACCTGCCTAAATCCTCTGCCACACCCATGAGGATGTTCTAGTTGCTCTCGGAAGTTCGTCCCGCACACTGTCAAACGCACCCGATGCCTTTGCTGCACCTGTGGGGATGATCCAGTCACTCCTTCAAGTTCGTACCACTCACTGCCAAATGTGCCTGACACCTCTGCTATGGCCACAGGGATGTTTATGTCACTCCCGGAAGCTCATCCTACGCGATGCCAAATTGTTGAGCACCTTAGGAGGTGAAGGGAGCGTGAGCGAATGCGCATGAGGCGCCAAGCAGTAAGAGAGGCAGTAACAAGCCAGGAAGTGTGCACAACAAGCTTGCATAGAGCATGCAGTGAAGCATGGCCAGGTTCTGACTCTGTGCTAACTGAATGCAGAAATCCAAGCCAAGAAAACACCAGCATTGGCAGGACACGCATGATGCAATTTGAGCAGGAGAAGGACATGGACGGCATTAAGAACTCCAGCAGCAGTAGGACATCATAGCAGGTTTGACTTCAACAAGATGATCACGTCAAAGAAAGTCTTGGAATGGAAGGACATGCCATATGGAAGTCCTAATCCTAGAAGGAAAAAGCAAGATGAAGGACAGTAGTTGTGGAAGAGGAGATAAAATAAGGACAGAAAGGTTTAGTCAAAGTAGAAATTCTAGTCTAAGTAGAAATTCAAGAAAGACCAAGAATCCTAGTAGGATTAGGAAACATTGAGATAAGGTCTATCTTGATAATGTTTTAGTTGACTTAGAAAACCTTGTTGACTTAGGAAAACATATCCTAAGTGGATAAGGAACCTAAGTACTAGTTGAATTAGGATAAGGCTGTCCAATACTATAAATACAGCCCATTATTTGTGAGTAGAGAGATATGCTCCGAATTTGTATATTTTCATTCATTAATCAAGAATCAAGGTTAGCATTCTTGCTTCCATTCTTGTTTATATTTTGGTTATCTTTTAAGAGTTGTCTTGAGATAACTTGGGCTTAAGTCAAGGTAAAGAGTTGTCTTCCTTGCTTAAGAGCTAAGGTTGAAGTCAAGAGTTGTCTTCTTCAACCAAGGCAAGTTGTGATAGGTTTAAGAGTTGTCTTGCCTATACAACATATCCTTTATACATTAGTTAATCCCGAAGGACAGCTTAGGGGACAAAAATCAAAGAAATAACTCAAGAACCAAATGGGACAGCAAGTTAAGAAGGTTTTAGAGGCGTGCTGACCCTCTAAGGTGTAGAAAAGTTGGGAAAAAATAATCGGGACCCCAACACGAATGTGCCTGACATCTCTGCGCACTTGTATGGATGTTTCAGCTGCTCCTGAAAGTTCGTTCTACGTTCTGCCGAACGTGCCTAACACCTGCCCCATGTCGCTACAATGATTATAGTGACGATGAGAAGGTGCTGGACAAAAGGCCCACATCATGGCAACCATGAAAGGTGTGGAATCACCCTAAGGTAGAACCATGGCACACCACAAGGAGGGAGGATTGGCACTACAACAGCCCAAGCCATTACACACGGCCTAAAGGTAAAAATTGAGTTCCCTACCTTTGAGAAGGGAGATCCAACCGAATGGATCTCCAAGGCTGAAATTTTACTTTGAGAAACAAGGTGTTGAAGAGGTGAAAGGGTTGATTTTGCATCCTATCACCTATGTGGGAGAGCCAACCAATGGTGGTGTTGGCTTAAGGACACCTATGGCAGAGAAGGTAGAAGGATAGGCTGGACAAGGTTCAGCAAGAGTTAGTGAACAGATTTGGCCCATCTAGCATGACAAACTACGAGGGACAGCTTGCCAAGATTAGGCAAGAAGGATCTCTAGAAAGTTACCTTGAAGAATTTGAGAGGTTGGCCGAATTGGTAGGACATTGGCCAGATAGTGCACTAATTGGCACTTTTCTAGATGGCCTTGTACCTTGGCTAAGCCGAGAAGTAAAGATGAGGGATCCAAACTCTCTCACTCAGTGCATTCGGTTGGCAAGACTCATCAAGATGGGAGAAGCATCACCCGCAGCACAACCAAGGTCATCAAATCCCTCGGACAAAATAGGTAAGGCATCCTCATCAAGTAAGGCGCACCCTAAAGACAAAAGACCCTCTCAAACTATCAACTGAAGAAATCAACAAAAGAATTGAGAGAGGCCTATGCTTTAGGTGCAACGATAAGTGGCAAGTTGGCCACAAGTGCAAAAAAGGGCTGTTCAACATCATTGAAGTGGTAAGTGATGAAGAACACGAGGAAAGCAGTGAGGAAGAACAAGAAAGCCGCATGGACAGCGAGAGGAAGCAGAGGCAGAACACTCCCCGGATCATGCGAGAAGGAGGCAAAATCAACTTGCATGCAATAGAGGCAACCACCAAGCCTACTACCATGAGGTTGTTTGCAACCATAATGGGAAGAATGTTTTGGTGTTGATAGATAGTGGAGCATCCCATAACTTCATCAACACAAAACTGGTCAAAACACTCCAGCTATGTCCGAAAAAGATTGCACCCTTTGAGGTAAGTAGTGGCAAGCAGACAGAAGCTCAAGTGCGAACAAGTTATCCAGGCAGCAGAAATGCAGATTCAAGGAGTCAAAATAGAGGCAGAACTGCATGTGTTAGCCTTGGCAGGCCTTGATGTGGTTTTAGGCAATGCTTGGCTTAAAACCATAGGCAAGATAATGTTCAACTATGAATCCATGGCCATGCACTTCCAATGGAAAGGAATGGACTGCACATGGAAGGCATCGACCACCAATGCAGTGCATCATTGTGAGGTAAGTACCCTTGAACAACTATACCAAAAAAGGGCACAATGCTTTGTAGTTCTCTTGGAGAAGCCAGAACAGAAATCCTCATTGAATGTTGCCCTTTTACAAAACCGTCATTAGTCTTTTTCCCTCCTGATTTTATTCCAAAATGTTCTGTATCTACAGATGAATGTATCAGCAGGGCAAGGATATTTCTACAGGCAATACAGCTTCAAAATACTTGGGAAAACACAGCCAAACATCATGAATGGCAGAACATGCATGAAGACATACCATTAGCAGTAAGGAACTTACTAGAGCAGTTTGGAGATGTCCTAGGAGAGCCACAAGGGCTACCACCCTCAAGACATTACGACCATGCCATCCCATTAATCAACGAGACCAAGGCAATTAATATAGCTCCTTACTGTTATGCACACTTTCAGAAGAAAGAGATTGAAAAACAATTGGAAGAGATGCTACAATAAGGTATTATCTGACCTAGCACCTCCCCTTTTTCTTCTCCCGTTCTACTTGTTAAAAAGAAAGATGGAACTTGGAGGTTTTGCACTGATTACCAGGGCACTTAACCAAGCGACTGTCAAGGATCATTTTTTGATCCCAACAATGATGATATGTTGGATGAGTTACATGGAGCCAAGTTGTTTACCAAGCTGCATATCAAGGCTGGATATCATCAAATACACATGAAAGAAGAGGATGTGCAGAAGACAGCATTTTGGACTCATAGTGGACACTACGAGTACCTAGTCATGCCTTTTGGACTATGCAATGTACCCTCCACCTTTCTAGCAGCCATGAATGACATCTTCAAACCCTATTTGTGTAGGTTTTCTTTTCCAGGATTCATGATGATCACATAGAACACTTAGCAAAGGTGTTGGAGGTGTTGAGAAGAAATCACTTTGTTATCAAGCCATCCAAGTGCATGTTCATGCAAGAGGAGCTTGAATACCTCAGTCACATCATATCTAGAGATGGAGTGAAGGTAGACCAATGGAAAATAGAAGCCATGCAATCATGGCCAACTCCTAAGAACATTACGGAACTTAGAGATTTCTAGGTTGACAGGCTACTACCGCCGTTTCTTTTGCAAATAGGATACGGATTTGCTGAAGAAGCACAGATTCCTATGGATGGAGAAGAGTGAAGATGCATTCAAGTTGTTAAAGCAAGCCATGTGTGAGACCCCGGTGTTGGCACTGCCTGACTTCAACCAAACCTTCGAGCTTCACACCAACAAGTGCCAAGATGGAATAAGTGCTGTCTTGAGTTAAGCCGAAAGACCTATTGCATACATGAGCAGAGTCTTAGGGCCCATGAAGAAGGAATGGTCAGTTTATGCCAAGGAGATGTTGGCCATCATCCATGCAGTCAAGGTATGGCGACCTTACCTTCTTGGGAGGAAGTTCCTGATCATTACGATCAACAACCTTGAGAAAGCCTCATGGAGCAAAAAATTACCACATCAGAATAGCAAAAGTTCCTTGTCAAGTTGCTGGGATACGAGTATGAAATAATCTACAAACCGAGCAAGGAAAACAAGGTGGCAGACACATTGTCCAGAAGCAATGGAGGTCAAGCATTGTGGACAGCATATGAGCCTAATGACACATGACTCACTGCCATTAGTGGAGCGGAATGGAACATATGGACAGAAATCAAAATGATTGAGCCTCAAAGCCAAGAGCTCGCTGAGAAGATCAAGAATTTTGACCCTAGGTTAGTAAATTCACCCTTAAGAATGGATATATTTGGCACAACCAGTAGGTGTATGTACTGAACATACCGGGAGTAAGGGAGAAAATCTTGAATCACTTCCACAACTCACGGGAAGGAGGACATTCAAGATGGTTCCGTACTTACATGCATATCAAGATATTATTTTGGTAGGAAGTACTAAAAGCTGAAATCAAGAAGCTAGTCCGAAAATGTGATGTTTGTGTAACACCCCAAAACTTAACTAATGTCAAACAATAATAAAACATTTTCAAATCCATATGATTATGAAAAATTCATATAACTTAAAAACTTGCAAATAAAACAATTAGTCAAATACTTTTAATAGTAAATAACCATAAATCTCTAAAATAAATCCTAAAATTAAAAATATTAAAACAAAAGAAAATACTCAAAAGTGTTAATGCCTAGCGAACTAAGTAACAGCAAAAGCTCAACCAAAACCATCCTCTAGGTGCAAATCCTTTAACCATCTGGAATCACAATAAACTATAATGAGTTTTAAGCTTCGTAAGTATACTAGTTTTTTTTATACATAAAATACATACATACCTATAAACAATGCACTTATTCACAATGTATGCACATGATATAGCATTGGGTCAACTTATGCTCATTTCAAAACTTTCGTAATCACTTAAATACTTTGTAACATTCTTTCAAAAATTTTCTAGGAATATCTCTCTTCAATTACCACTTAGTAAGACTTCAAATATCACTTATCACTGAATGAGCCAATGTCACCCATTGATGACATACCGTATGTGGGGCAGGCACAAGTGGGGCACACATTTTTATAAAAAAAACAATAAACATTCATGCTCGAAAGTAAGAGCCACACCCTCACTCTATTTATTGGTGAGTCCTCCCACATGCACAAATACTTCTTCACACGAATGTGAAGACCACTATACCCAAGGGTACCCCTAAGGTCTCTCCCATATCATACGGAAGTTTGTCCTGTGCACTGCCCAATACACCCAAATCCTCAGATGCGCCTTCAGAGATGTTGTGGTTGCTCCCAAAAGTTCATCCCACGCACTGCCAAAAGCACCTGAAGCCTTCACCGCATCCATGGGGATGTTCCGGTCACTCTCGGAAGTTTGTCACAAGCACTACCAAACATATACGATGCCTCTTCCAAGCCCGTGGGGATTTTCCCTTCACTCCGAGAAGTTCATCCCGTTCACTGCCAAACACTGCAAATGCTGCAGCTGTGCCCATGGGGATGTTCCAGTCACTCCTGGAATTTTGTACTGTACACTGCCGAACCCGCCCAAAGACTCTACCGCACCCGCGGGGATGTTCCGGTCTCTTTGAAAGTTGGTCCTGCACACTGCCCAACACGCCAAATGCTGCTGCCATGCCCGTGGGGATGTTGCGGTTGCTCCCGCAAGTTCTCCCACGAGCTGCCGAATGCGCCCGACACTGCTACCGCACCCACGGGAATGTTCAAGTCGCTCCTAGAAAATTGCCCCATGCACTGCCTAACACGCCCAACACCTTTTCTGTGCCCGCAGGGATGTTCCCATTCACTCCCAAAAGTTTGTCCTGCACACTGCCAAATGTGTTCAACGCTGCTGCTGAGCCAGTGGGGATGCTCCCATCACTCCCAGAAGATCATCCCGCGCACTACCGAGCATGTCCAATGCCACTGCCGTGCCCGCGGGGATGTTCCGCTCGCTCCTGGAAGTTTGTCCTGCACACTGTTCAACGTGCCCGAAACCTCTGCCACGCCCATGGGGATGTTCCAGTCGCTCCCAGAAGTTCATCCAGCGCACTCCCACACACTGCCAAACATGTCCAACACTGCTACTGCACCCGCAGGGATGTTCCTCTCACTCCCAGAAGTTCGTACCACGCAATGCCCATTGCTTAAAGAATGTACTGCACCTGAATGGATGTTCTGGTGGCTCCCAAAAGTTTGTCCCATGCAGTGCCGAACATGTCCAACATGGTTGCCATGCCTGCGGGGATGTATCTGGTCACTCTTGGAAGTTCATCCCGCACATTGCCAAACGCGCCTGAATCCTCTGCCGCGCCTGCAGGGATGTTCCAGTAGCTCCCGGAAGTTCATCCTACACACTGCCGAATGTGACCGACAACGCTGCCTCATTCGCAGGGAAGTTCCGGTCGATCTCGGAAGTTCACCACTGCCGAACATGCCCATCGCCTCTGCTGCGCCTGCGGTGAGTTTCCTGTTGCTCCTGGAAATTCATCCTGTGCACTGCCAAACGTGCTGAATGCTGCTGCCGCGCAGGCAGGGATGTTCCTATCACTCCGGAAGTTGGTCCCTGCGCACTGCCAAATGCACCCACCGCTGCATCCACAACCGCAGGATTTTTCCAGTTGCCCCCCGAGGTTCATCCCACACACAAACAAATGCTGACCGTAACCACTGACACGCCCACGGGGATGGTTGGGTCACTCCCAAAGTTCATCCAGTGCAGTACCAAACATGTCTAATGCCTTTGCCTTGCCCATGGGGATGTTCCTGTTGCTTCCAGAAGTTTGTCCCATGCACTGCTGAATGCACCCGATAAATCTGCCGCGTGGCACTGGGGATGTTCCAGTTGCTCCCAGAAGTTGGTGCTGTGCACTGCCAAACACATGAGAAGTTGGTGCTACACACTGCCAAATGTGCACTGCAGGGATGTTTGTCCCGTGCACTGCCGACGCCACTGCCGTACCCTCTGGGATATTCCGGTTGCTCCCTAAAGTTCGTCCCGCAAACTGCAAAATTGTTGGGGTCCCAATTTTTTCCCCAACTTTTCTACACCTTAGGGGTCAGCATGCCTACTGAAATCCTTCCTAACTTGCTGTCCCGTTTGATTTTTGAGTTCTTTTCTTATTTTATATTCCCTAAGCTGTCCTTTGGGTTAACTAATATATATAAAGATATGTTGATAGGCAAGACAACTCTTAAACCTATCACAACTTGCCTTGGTTGAAGAAGACAACTCTTAACTTCAACCTTAGCTCTTAAGCAAGGAAGACAACTCTTAACCTTAACTTAAGCCCTAAGTTATCTCAAGACAACTCTTAAAAGATAACTGAAAATATAAACAAGAATGTGAGCAAGAATGCTTACCTTGATTCTTGATTAATGAATGAGAAAATAACAAAATTCGTAGCTTATTAGCTCCTCACAAATAATGGGCTGTATTTATAGTCCTAAGACAGCCTTATCCTAATTTAACTAGTACTTAGGTTCCTTATCCACTTAGGATATGTTTTCCTAAGTCAACAAGCTTTTTTAAGTCAAATAAAACATTATCAAGATAGACCTTATCCAAATGTTTCCTAATTCTACTAGGATTCTTGGTCTTTCTTGAATTTTTACCTAGACTAGAATTCCTACCTTATCTTGTATTTTACAGCAGCTGCACTTCCTCTTGCCTAATCCTTGTAGGACTAGGACTCTGAATGCATATCCTTCTGCCCTTAGAATTCTTCTTGTCGCGACTATCCTATTGCTACTGGAACTCATCATGAGTGTCCTACAGCTGATAGAACTCTTCTTGGCATGGATGTCCTGCTGCTGCTGGAGCTCTGCTTGGCATGGATATCCTGCTGTTGCTAGAACTCTGCTTGGCATAAATGTCTTACTGCTGCTGGAGTTCTTCTTGATGCAAATATCCCTTCTTCTGCTGGAACTCTTGTTGGCATGAATGTCCTTCATTGATTAGGAACGCCCAGGCCTCACTGCCGGGCTGCACACTTGCTGTTGCCCAGGCTTGTTGTGCACATTTTCTGGCCCATGCTCTCCTTTGCTGCCCCATTTTCTACCCATTGCCTTTCCTGCATACTTAGGTTCTCAACAATCCCCCTTTCTTGAAGACTCACCTTGTCCTCAAGGTGAAATATGGAAAACTGCTGCTGGATGTATTTATTGTCTTCCCAAACTTGTACAGGTAATGGCAAAGGTTGTAGCAATCCCTTGGTCTTGCCATCTTCTGGTTTTATCCATGGGCAAATGTCACAACTGCTGTTTTTCTTCTTACCTTTTGCCTTGAATCCTTTCAACCAAAAGTATAGCTTGATCTGCATGTAATGTCCTCCTTCCTGTGAGGTTTGGAAGTGATTCAATATCTTTCCTCTCAGTCCTGGTATGTTTGGTACATACACCTGCTGGTTGTGCCAAATATATCCATTCTTTAGGGTGAATTTACTAACCTTAGGGTCAAAATTCTTGATCTTCTTGGCATGCTCTTGTCTTTGAGGATCAATCTCCATTGCCTCTTTGATTTCTGTCCATACATTCCACTTCGCTCTGCTAATGGCAGTAAGGCATGCGTCATTAGGCTCACATACTGTCCATAACACTTGACCTCCATTGCTTTTCTGGACAATGCATCTGCCACCTTGTTTTCCTTGCCAGGTTTGTAGATTATTTCATACTTGTATCCCAGCAACTTGACAAGGAACTTTTGCAGCTCCGGTGTGGTAATTTTCTGCTCCATGAGGCTTCTCAACGGTTGTTGATCTGTAATGATCAGGAACTTCCTCCCAAGAAGGTAAAGTCACCATACCTTGACTGCATGGATGATGGCCAACATCTCCTTGGCGTATACTGACCATTCCTTCTTCATGGGCCCTAAGACTCTGCTCATGTATGCAATAGGTCTTCTGGCTTGACTGAGGACAGCACCTATTCCATCTTGACATGTGTCAGTGTGAAGCTCGAAGGTTTGGTTGAAGTCGGCAGTGCTAACACTGGGTCTCACACATAGCTTGCTTCAACAACTTGAATGCGTCTTCACTCTTCTCTGTCCATAGGAATCCGTCCTTCTTTAGCAAATCCGTTAGTGGTTTTGCTATGGCACCGTATTTGTGAACAAATTGGCGATAGTAGCCTGTCAAACCTAGAAATCCTCTAAGTTCTGTGACATTCTTTGGAGTTGGCCATGTTTGCATGGCTCCTATTTTTCGTTGGTCTACCTTCACTCCTCTTCGGATATGATGTGACCGAGGTATTCAAGCTCCTCTTGCATGAATGTGCACTTGGATGGCTTGATGACAAAATGATTTCTTCTTAACACTTCTAGCACTTTTGCTAAGTGTTCTATGTGATCATCATGGTTCCTGGAATAGACCAAAATGTCATCAAAGAAGACTAAGACAAACCTGTGCAAATAAGGTTTGAAGATGTCGTTCATGGCTGCTTGAAAGGTGGAGGGTGCATTGCATAGTCCGAAGGGCATGACTAGGTACTCGTAGTGTCCACTATGAGTCCGAAATGCTATCTTCTGCACATCCTCTTCTTTCATGCATACTTGATGATATCCAGCCTTGAGATCCAGCTTGGTGAACAGCTTTGCTCCATGTAACTCGTCCAGCATATCATCAATTGTTGGGATCGGAAAAATGATCCTTGACAGTTGCTTGGTTGAGTGCCCGATAATCGGTGCAAAACCTCCAAGTTCCGTCTTTCTTTCTAACAAGTAGAATGGAGAAGAAAAGGGAAGTGCTAGGTCGGATAATACCTTGCTGTAGCATCTCTTCCACTTGTCTTTCGATCTCGTTCTTTTGGAAGTGTGCATACCGGTAAGGTGCTACATTAATCACCTTGGTTTCGTCGATTAATGGGATGGCATGGTCGTAATGTCTTGAGGGTGGTAGTCCTTGTGGCTCTCCTAAGACATCTCTGAATTGCTCCAAATAGATCCTTACTCCTATTGGTATGTCTTCATGTGTAGGATGTTCGGCTGTGTTTTCCTCTTTTGTGGCCAATAGAATTGCAAAGCATTGTGCCCTCTTTCTGTATAATCATTCAAGGGTACTTACCTCACAATGATGCGCTGCATTGGTGGTGGATGCCTCCCATGTGCAGTGCCTTCCCTTCCATTGGAAGTGCATGGCCATGGATTCATAGTCGAACATTATTTTGCCTATGGTTTTAAGCCAAGCATTGCCTAAAACCACATCAAGACCTGCCAGAGCTAACACATGCAGTTCTGCTTCTATTTTGACTCCTTGAATCTGTATTGCTACTGCCTTGATAACTTGAGCGCACTTGAGCTTCTGTCCACTTGCCACTCTTACCTCAAAAGGTGCAATCCTTTTCAGACATAGCTGGAGTGTTTTGATCAGTTTTGTGTTGATGAAGTTATGAGTAGCTCTACTATCTATCAACACCAAAACGTTTTTTCCATTAATGGTTGTGAACAACCTCATTGCAGTAGGCTTCGTGGTTGCACCCTACTGCATGCAAGTTGATTTTGCCTTCTTCTGCATGATCAGGGGAGTGTTCTACCTCTGCTTCCTCCTCGCTGTCCATGCGGCTTTGGGCATTTGTGCTGGTAATGGGGTTGCTGTCCAGAACACTTGACCTGTTGCATGGAATGTCTGGATCTTCAGTGTTCAAGCTGCAACCCAAATAATCCTCATTCTGTCCAGGGAATTGAGGGTCTAAAACAGGTGCAAATGATGGCGTTTGATCAATATTTGTGCCTTGTAAAGCTTGCTGTATGCTAAGCATATTTTCCGCTGCAGTTTGACCAATGAATGGTCTAAAGGTCTGATCTCTTGCAGCTTAGTGAATCTGTCCGTGAAAGATCAGAAAGTCCTTCAATCTGGACAGGAATATGATTAGAAACTTTGTCTTCTAATCCAGATTTAGCCAACAAGGCAGATTGTGCCTGTTCTGGTGGATAATTTGTAGAAGCATGCGCTTGTAATCCATATGAAAATGCATATGATTCTGCATCCACTTTAATTTGTTGTTCTTCCACTCTTGGTAATGCTAAAGAAGATGTAGAAGAAGTAGCATAAACCTGAATAGATGAATTAAGACGTTTGGCCGATGCATTGTTCAACTCTTCACAAGACATCTGCATCTTTATCTTGGAATTTGGACACAGCAAGTCCTGTCCTCGAGCACTTGTGTCCTTGGTGTGGCCTTCACTTGGACGTGCATACGCATCTTCTGTGCACAATTCTTTTCCTCTACTGTCATCAACTGGAATTGTTGGGTGATGAAATGTCTTTGATTGTTCTCCATATTGGCATCTCAGGAGGCGGAGACGAGAATTCTAAGTTCTGAACTGGTGCAGCACTCTTAGAATTTGATGAAGGAAAGACTTGATTCCCATCAAACTCGGAGCAAATATTGGTGATGCTGGAGGAGCCAAATCTGTCCATCAATTCTTGTGTAAACCTTGTCCAGCCAATCCTTCTACCTTCTTGGCCATAGGTAGCCTTAAGCTGATGCCACCATTGGTTGGCTCTCCCGCATAGGTGACAGGATGCAAAATCAACCCTTTCACCCCTCTCAACACCTTGTTTCTGAAAATAAACTCAGCCTTGGAGATCCATTCGGTTGGATCCCCTTTCTCAAAGGTTGGGAATTTGATTTTTACCTTAGGCCTAGTGTAGTGGCTTGGGCTGTCGTAGTGTTGCCATTCTCTCTCTCTTATTTGTCTGCCAACATTCTGCCTCATGACAACTCTGCATTCTCCTTGGCTTCCATACTACTGGCCTTCGATCTAAGACCGCATTGTCGTTGTATTCATCATAGGGGTCATGGGGCTGGTGCAAATTCGGTGGCACCTCCCTTCTGCACCCTAGACTCATGTGCACTCTCCCCCTTTCTTGAGAGGGAAGCTGCTCAGTTGATGATCCACTTCCTTTAGCCATAATACACAAGTATATACCACTATCTAGTGACGTACTAGGCAACCATGACCAACACTTGAGTAGTGATAACATAGAATCACAAGATCAAGAGTCTAATGAGGGTGAAACCAGCAATGAAAGTCTAGATGCACATTCACCTAGTGAAGATTTACAGTTATCGTCTAGTAGACTTAGAGACGAGGGAGAGCAAAATGAAATACATAGGAATGAACATTCGATTGTTCAAATAGAATCACTATCTGTTGATAAATAGAATTTGAATGTGTTTAGCTCACAATTTCAAAGATTCAACATAAACAAATAAAAAAATATGCAAGTAGAGAGAAAATAGATGAAGACAGAAAATTGAAGAGCTTTTGTATTCTCTGTCCAAATATTTACACAGCTTGGGTTTTTATATACAACATCCTAACGGCTAGGTACAAGCTTACTTTACTTTTCTAACAGCTAGGTACAACACATAATAGCATATCTTTCAATTTAAAAAACTAGCCGTTATTTCGTCCTTTAGTAATTAGCTTGAATTGGGCTTTGGGCTTGATATGGGTATCCATAGATCAATCCAAGAGTTATTTGGGCTTTTCATCTTCACCCTCAATCTCTTCATCTTTAACACTATCTAGTAACCAAGATGGGCCATCTATTAGTATACGGAGTGAGGGGGAGAACGTTGCACCTATGCAAGGCCCGAATCCCCCACTTAGGAGATCTCAAAGAATTTGACAATCTTCATCGGATTGGATGAAGAAAAGAGTGTTTTTCCACGGTAACAAAGTAATTGCACACCCTCTTGACCACTACTACACCTTAGGAAATATAAAAGAGAGTTTTAGAGCCTTTTTAACTAAAGTAGACACCATTAAAGATCCTAATAACTTTAAGGAAGCTAGGGAATTATCAGTTTGGAGACAAGCCATGCAAGAGGAATTGGATGCTTTAGTTAAAAATAATACATGGGAATTAGTACCTTTACCTTTGGGAAAGAAGGTTGTAGGATGCAAATGGGTGTATAAGACTAAGTTAAATAGTGATGGAACCTTGGACAAACATAAGGCTAGGTTAGTGGCCAAAGGCTTCACTCAAACCTACGGCTTAGACTATACAAAAACTTTTGCACTAGTTGCAAAAATGAACACCATTAGGGTGCTTCTCTCCTTAGCGGCTAATTATAATTGGGATTTACATCAAATGAATGTAAAGAATGCTTTCTTGCAAGGAGAGTTAGAGGAAGAGGTTTACATGAGTTTACCTCAAGGATATGATGTTATGGTTCCAAATACACATGTTTGCAAATTGAAGAAAGCCATATATGGATTAAAGCAATCACCAAGAGCATGGTATAATAAGTTGCATAATGCATTGTGTTCTCAAAATTTTAAAGTGAGTGATGCTGATCATTCCTTATTTATTAAGCACTCAAGTGAGGGATCTACCATTGTTCTTATTTATGTGGATGATATTATCATCACCGGTTGTGACATTAATGGCATTAAGAGCATTAAAACATATTTGAAGTCTGCATTTGATGTTAAAGATTTGGGAAATTTACGATATTTTCTAGTTATAGAAATTGCTTATTCCAATAAAGGGCTATTTCTATCCCAAAGAAAATATGTTCTTGATTTGTTAAGTGAGACAGGAAAACTTGGAGCAAAGCCAGCTGTGACACCTATGGAGGCACTAAGAAGGAAGAAAGAGGATAACAAGCATGAAAACGAACATGACAAGGAGGAGCCATACAAGGACATCAAGCTTTATCAAAGACTTGTAGGTAAGCTTATATATTTAACTATTACACAACCTGATATTGTTTTTTCTGTGCAACAGGTAAGTCAACACATGTCATGCCCAAAGAATATACACATGGAAATGGTGAATAGAATTTTAAGATACATAAAACAAGCACCAGGGCAAGGAATCTTGATGAGAAGAAATGGCCACCACAAGATATGTGCTTACACAGATGCGGATTGGGCTGGTAACTTCGAGGACAGAAGATCAACCACTGGTTATTGCACATTCGTGGGAGGTAATTTGGTGACTTGGAAAAGCAAGAAGCAAAGTGTAGTTGCAAGATCGAGTGCAGAAAGCTGAATATAGAGCTATGGCATCTACTATGAGTGAAATGGTTTGGATAAAATCATTAGTGGAAGACTTAGGATTTTCAGTTGAAACACCTATGGACATGTACTGTGATAACAAGGCAGCAACACACATTGCATCTAATCCAGTGTTCCATGAGAGGACCAAGCACATCGAAGTTGATTGTCACTTCACAAGAGAAAAGTACTTGAGCAAAGTGATCAACATGCCTTATGTGAAGAGTGAAGATCAACTTGCGGATATATTCACCAAACCATGTACTCATCAACAACTTCTTTGTTAAGTTTGATGAGAGAATGAGAGAACTTTCACCAAAGAGAGAAAGATGAAGAAGATGAGAGAATTGTTTTTCTACTTCTTATTCAATTGTCTAAACATTTACACATCTTGTGTTTATATACACACTATCCTAACGGCTAGGTACAAACTCACTTTACTTTTCTAACAGCTAGGTACAACATACAAAAGCACATCTTTTAACTTTAAAAGACTAGCCGTTATTTTGTCCTTTAGTGGTTTAGTATGACATGGGCTTTGGGCTTGATGTGGGTACTCATAGATCAACCAAAGAGTTATTTGGGCTTTTCATCTTCACCCTCAATCTTTTCATCTCCAATGCAACACAATCACAATGCTAGTATGAATCTGGAGATTGATCAATAGGCTCACTCGACTTTATTTCAACACTCCCCCTCAAGTTGGGCTTGAAGATGTTTTTCAAATTCAACTCGCTAATTGCAATCCTGATATGTTTTTTAGTAGGAGCCTTTGTGAACAAGTCTCCTAGTTGATCTTCGCTTGGAACATAAGGGGTGCAGATGGTCTGATTCTGAACTTTCTCCCTAATAAAGTGATAGTCCATCTCAATGTGCTTTGTTCTCTCATGGAATACTGGATTTGAAGCTATGTAGATTGCTGCTTTGTTGTCGCAAAATAGTTTCATTGGTGCTTCAGTTTTGAACCCCAAATCTTGAACTAAAGCCTTCAACCAAATCAGCTCACATGTTGCACTTGCCATTGCTCGATACTCTGCCTCTGCACTTGACCTTGCTACCACACTTTGTTTCTTACTCTTCCAGGTTACTATGTTTCCTCCAACAAATGTGCAATATCCGGTAGTTGACTTTCAGTCTTCAACATTTCTGGCCCAATCTGCATCACTATATGCTAGGATCTCATGGTGACCATTCTTTTGCATGTGTAAACCTTGGCCTGGTGTGCCTTTTAGGTAGCAGAGGATTCGATTTACCATGTTCATGTGGTTGGTCATTGGTTGCTACATGAATTGACTAATCTGATTCACAGCAAAGCTAATGTCAGGTCTAGTAATGGTTAAATATATTAACTTACCGACAATTCGTTGATATTGCTTGACATTCTGAATTGGCTTGGGCTGCTTCTCTTTGTCTTCTTCTTTATCCTTTTGCTTGTAGGTATTTTCAATTGGCGTTGGAGCTATCCTTGCACCTACTTTGCCTGTTTCACCAAGTAGATCAAGTGTATATTTTCTTTGGCATAGAAATAGTCCCTTTTTAGAGTGGGCAATTTCTATTCCTAAAAAATATCGTAAGTATCCCAAGTCTTTAATGTCAAAAACAGATTTAAGATATGATTTAATGCAACTAATGCCTATTTTATCATTACCAGTAATGATTATGTCATCGACATAAATGAGAATCACCGTTATTCCATCTTTGGAATGTTTGGTGAATAGTGAGAAATCAGCCTCACTTTTAATGAAGGCTTGACAACTGAGAGCATTGTGCAATTTAGAGTACCAGGCCCCAGGGGATTGTTTTAGGCCATAGATAGCCATTCTAAGCTTACATACATGTGATTTGGGAATGTCAGTCCCATACCCTTCAGGTATTCTCATGTATACTTCCTCTTCTAATTCGTCTTGTAAGAAGGCATTTCTTACGTCCATTTGGTACAATGGCCAATCATAATTAACAGCTAAGGACATAAGAACTCTAATGGAATTCATTTTAGCTACAGGGGCAAAAGTCTCGGTGTAATCAATACCATAAGTTTGAGTGAAGCCTTTGGCCACTAACCTAGCCTTATATTTTTCAACAGTTCCATCACTCTTAAGCTTGGTCTTATATACCCATTTGCAGCCAACGACCTTCTTCCCTTTAGGCAGTGGAACAATATCCCAAGTTTGGTTGCGAATTAGAGCCTTAAGCTCTTCATTCATTGCACTTCTCCAAATTGGGCTAATTTGGGCCTCTTGGTAATTGGAAGGCTCTTGAATATCATCGATGGCATATCGAAAAGCTTTATACTGATCTTTAATGTGATCATGAGTATAGTAGCTTTGAATATGTTTTATTTGACTTAGAAAAGCTTGTTGACTTAGGAAAACGTATCCTAAGTGGATAAGGAACCTAAGTACTAGTTAAATTAGGATAAGGCTATCTTAGGACTATAAATACAGCCCATTATTTGTGAGGAGCTCATAAGCTACGAATTTTGTTATTTTCTCATTCATTAATCAAGAATCAAAGGTAAGCATTCTTGCTTACTTTAACTCGCCAAGGAACCTTGCAATCGTTAGTTCTTCTGGTTCTTGCAAGTTACATCTCATCATAAGCATCTCATACTCTTTAACATAATCTTCCACACACATGCCCCCTTGCCTTAAACTTTGAAGCTTAAAGTACAGTTCTTGTTTGTAATATTCTGGCAAAAATCTTCTCTCCATTAATCTCTTCATGACTCTCCAACTTGTCACCTCACCTAAACCTTCTCTTCTTCGCCTAGTTTTCTCGTTTTCCCACCATAAATTGGCATAATCATTGAATTCAAGAGCTGCCAACTTGCACTTCCTTGGTTCAGAATAATCATAGTACTCAAATACTTTCTCTACTTTTTGCACCCATTCTAAGTACTCCTCGGGTGAACTTGTTCCTCGAAATGCCAGAATCTTTAGCTTAACATCAATTCCATTATCCCTTATATTTCTTCTCTGCCATCGTCTCTCCCCAGCTTCATCATCTATTTCTGGCTCATCAAGCTCATCCTCTTCATAATACTCAGGCCCTCTAGTTGCTCGCTGCCCTTGTCGTTCATGTCTTCTGGGTTGTGGCTGAATGGTATTCCTTTCTACGGCTTGAATTAAACGGTCAATTTGCTCCCTCATCTCTGCTTGCTGGTGTTCAAGTGCTAAGAGCTTAGCTTGATCCAAACTCAATCCTCTTGGAACATGAGGAGTTTCTTCTTCTCCAGACATAATTCATCCTGAAATTTCAAGTGAATGAATTTCTTGATTCAAAGAGGCTCTGATACCAAACTGATATGCCTCAAGGATCTTAATGGTGAATCAAGATCTAAGGGGTATATTTTTTTTTGGGTTTTTGTGGATGGAAAAAGTTGTCAGTATATAGTATAGTTGTTGGGTGGATGAAAATTCGTAATTGGAGTAAGTTACTAGGTCTGTAGGGGTGTTTTAGGAAAGCTAAAGGGTTATGTACGAATTTTGAAGTGGGAATGTGATAGGGATAGCCTATGAAAAGTTTAATAAGAGAAAACTAGTTAATCAAGTTTGATAAGATCAAATGCCACAAACAAGATTACTAGGTTGATTCGCCACACTCTAAGATAGAAAGAAGGAAGAGTGATAAGAATCGATAGATAATTCGCCACTAAACAAGGAATTTGTTTAGATAAGAATTTGGATGCAACGAAGCAAAATTCCGCTTATTCCTCAAAACTCCTTGCCTAGTGATATTTTCTGCTGCTGCTGGAATTTTTCTTGGCATGGATATCCTTTGTTAATGAGGATTAATCTTTCTTGGATGGCAGTAACTTTATTTCCATGATTGAGCACATCACCTACTCTGATACCATACGCCAATAGTGGGCCTCAGACGGTCTCGTGGAGACACCGTCGGCGTGATCGTGGCTGGCAGCGTGCGCCTCATGGCGTGCCATGCGCACCGGCGTGCACCTGGTGTCGGGCAGTGAGCTCCCCATTCAGTCCCGTCTTGAAACACGGACCAAGGAGTCTGACATGCGTGCGAGTCAACGGGCCGGCAAACCAGTGAGGCATAAGGAAGCTGAGTGGCGGGATCCCTTGCGGGTGCACCGCCAACCGACCTTGATCTTTTGAGAAGGGTTCGAGTGCGAGCATGCCTGTTGGGACCCGAAAGATGGTGAACTATGCCTGAGCGGGGCGAAGCCAGAGGAAACTCCGGTGGAGGCCCGCAGCAATACTTGAAAAAATATTGATGAAGAAACAAAGAAGTGTGAAAGAAAGTATTGATGAAAGAAAGTATTGATGAAAGAATAAAGAAGCTTGTTTTTCCACTTTCTCAATATTTACACATCTAGGGTATTTATATACAACATCCTAACGGCTAGGTGCAAGCTCATTTTACTTTTATAACAGCTAGGTACAACACACAATAGCATATCTTTCAATTTCAAGAACTAGCCGTTATTTCGTCCTTTAGTGGTTAGCTTGATATGGGTGTCCATAGGCCAATCAAAGAGTTATTTGGGCCTTTTATCTGCACCCTCAATCTCTTCATTTTCAACAGACGTGCAAATCATTCGTCTGACTTGGTTATAGGGGCAAAAGACTAATCAAACCATCTAGTAGCTGGTTCCCTCCGAAGTTTCCCTCAGGATAGCTGGAGCCCGAGGGATGAGTTGTATCGGGTAAAGCCAATGATTAGAGGCATCGGGGGCGCAATGCCCTCGACCT